>BPLQ01013091.1:0-57013 GCA_021605075.1 Caerostris darwini | reverse complement strand
ATACAATAAAAAGTATTTCAATGAACATATTCGGGGTAATTCCCCCCCTAAAATTCCGAACAGAAGGCATTATCATCTTTCTTCAGCGATTCGGAACCAATGGAATGAATTTACTATATTATAATAAAAATTTTTTACTGTCAAAATCACAAAAAAAAAATATTTTATTTTAGAAAAAAGGATATTTAATATGCAATATAAATTATAAAACTAATTATAAATAAGAGTTATGATCATAATAATAATAATAAAGGAAAAATAATTCAATCTAATAAACTTTAAGAACCGAAATAACTAAGCGTTACCATCTTAAATTTATAAGCATAATGCATTAAAATATTTGACAGAGGAATTCATTCTTATTTTAGAAGAAAATGAATGTTCAATCTGGAGAAAGATCTAATTCAATTAAAATAAACACTCTTTATAAATTTCAAAATGATCTTTTTGTCGCCATGTTTAATCCCCTGTGTCGAGATTGCAAGATCCGTTTTCTTTGCTTCTGAACCCGCCTTACACGAATCTTGATCCATCAGCTGCTTCGACTGCTGCGTTCTCCCGCGCAGCCGGGTATCACAACCAGTTGCTCTGATCCTCGGGATTAAGAATTTCTGGGGGCAAGACCTTTTGTTAATGCCTGCCAGAGAGAAAACTGCTTAATTCTCTAATCTCTACCTCATGCCGTTGCGTTGGACTGTGGAGCACTAAGACGATTTGACAGCTTGGGGAATTAAAAGTCTCTCGAAAACAAATAAGGAATGGCTTTTTTTCCTTCCTCGAAAAGTGATAAAGAGCATTAGATTACGAATGCTTATGTTTATGGAATGGTGTTGATTCATCTAAGCAATCTGCCTTGATAATGATTCTAGAGTCAAAACTTTAATGTAATGCATGGTCATTTTGCGAAAAAAAAATGTCTAATGGTTTTTTTTTTCTTGCTACTTATTTGGCGTGATTAACAGAATGATTACAAAGTAAACAAAACCTGTTTTTATAATAACATTGTATTTTATAAAATTGTTCAACATAATAAATTATAGTCCATTAAAATTTTAAAGGAAACTTTAAGTTATATTGCTTAGTTAAAAAAAAAGAATGGGATAATCTTTTTCTATAAATGTTTATTTAAATAAATAAAATTAGACTAATAATAATATGCAATAAAATTATTTCGGCGAACTCTTATGTACTTAAAAAAAGATGCTGTAATCAAATATAATTCTTCCCATAATCATTGAATGATGCCACTGTCTCTTTCGTTACATTATTACATTATCATTATTCGGTATATCAATATCATTATCATTACATTTGCGGCATACATTGCACTATACTGTCAGAGTTGCCTAGTTTCTGTGAAATTATGCACATAGATTTATTTTTAAATTAATTTATTTGTTACGATGATTTATTTTTTTACATTAATTTGTTTTTTTACATTAATTTATGTGTTACATTGATTAATTTACTGAAGAACAAAATATAAGTTAAAACATCAAATATATTTAAGAAGATATTTTAAGAATTATATAGTTACAGGGGCCTGACGGCCGAGTGACTAGCTCTCTGGCGCTATGTACAACAGGGTTTTAGCTTTCGAGTCCAGCAGTACCATGGATGTTTGTAGTGATTCGGAATCCACTTTAGTAGGTCCCAATCTAATAGGATTGTTGGGCGTAGGGCAGACCATCCGACCGAGTAAAAATACTTGTGTCGAACTCTGCCAGTAGCCAGACGGCCTTGGCCCACTCTGAGATTGTTGCACGAATGATGAAGAAGAAGAATATATTGTCACATAAGAACACTAAACTCAACGTTTTAAAATTCGAGAAGCAGCCTATGTAATATTTTGAAAATTTAACGATTGATTTTAAAGTATTTAATACCTTAAAGGGCAAGACTTTTTATTACTAAAACTGAATGTAGCCAATACTAAGCAGCATCAGATCATCATTAGCAATTAAAAAAATTAGTTTTAATTTAATTAAAAAACAAATAAAATTTTTCACGATATTTTTTGTTGCCAGCCAGTTAAAGATAATAATACATCTAGAGGAAAAAATAATGTTATAGGACATATTAATGTTATAGCTTTTAAGTTATCTGGGATGCACATATTATATATTCCCATAATAACACTAAACTCAATATTTCATCATTCTAAAAGAAGCCTATGTAATACTTTAAAAACTGAACAATTGTTTTTAAAGTATTTAACACCTTAAAGAGCAAGACTTTTCAATAAATATAAATATAATTAAACTAAATATAATCAAAATTAATCTACATTTAGATTAATTAATCAGATTTTATTAATCAGACCATTTAGATGGTGCTAAGCTCAAATTATTTAGCAATTGAAAAATTTGGTTTTGATATAATTAAAAAAATATATAAGAATTTCTTAGCAATATTTTTATAGCGAGGCAGTTAAAGATAACAATAAAATTAGAGAAAAAAATGCACTTATTAGTGTTACAGCTTTCAAGTTATGTTGGTTGTACATCCACATGCATCCATTTTTATACATAGAGATGGTTAAACAATACCTTACATCAAATATTTATAACAATATTTCCAATTCAATTGATATTTTCTTTAAAAAATGATATATTTTATTATAAAACAATTTTATTTATTTATTATACATTTATTTCGATTTTGATATTATCTTGACAAGAAAGCTTTAAATTCATTGCTTTTGCCCCATAAACTGAATATTTAAAAATCACATTTTTTTTCTTATAATTAAAAATTCAAAACTAAAAATATACAAACTAAATATTTTGAATTTCATTACTAAACTATTAACTATTGTGGGAATTAATCCAGATTTTAAAACTAAATACATTAGCCACATATTTAATATTATTTATCAAAAAAAAATATTTGTGGAGAATAATTGCTTATTTAATATATTTTCAAAAGAAATGATTTATTTATTTCCTTTGTTTTTATTTTAAAATTAAATAATTAAATATTAAATAATAAAAGTTAACACATTTAAGGCAAAAAAAAAAAAAAAAAAAAAAAAAAAAAAAAAAAAAAACACTTGACTAAATTGAAACATCAGTATTAGGCTGGCTAATTAACTATATATGTTTATGTTTATTTATGTCATTAAAAATTAATATAGTAATTTTAAATACTTAATGTCTTAGATATATTCAAAATTCTAAAATTTTCTAATATGATAATAAAAGAAGGTATTTAATTCAACAAAATATTATTGTAAACATTTAAAATAAATTTTCATTAACATGATATGATAATTTATTAAATGCGATTGTAAATAAATTTCATATTTTGCTTCCATTTGATTTTATAATTACATCAGAGAATTAAAAAAAATAATAATTTGAAATAATGGAACTATATATATATATATATATATATACAAAAAGAGAAACCATTTATGTAATTTAGTGCATAAAATTAAATAAATTTAAATGAATCTTTAATATTATGATTTATAAATTACCATTAGGTATTTTGTTCATTAAACTTTGAGGCTTTAATTCAAAACAAAAGCTCAAACTAATATTTAATGGCTGTTTTAATTTAATTCGAAATAATTACAAGTTACTAGCATAATAATATAAATTAATGTATCTTTAAACAAGTTTCTATCGTATGAATGTTTAATGAATACATTAAATAAGGCTAAAAATGGTTATATGCTCCATAAATTCCATCAAAAAAAGTAAAATTTCAGACATTTTGTAAAATAAGATATGTAAAATATAAAGTATGTTCTAGTGATAGATAACTGCAATATTCAGCATTCATAAATATGCATAAAATGTAGGATATGTATTACAACTATAAGATTAGTACATTATAATTATTAATTAAGTTTAATTAATTTAAGACTGTTAACTGTTATTTTTCACTTGATTCACTTTATTCATAATTATTTTTTTCTTTTAAGTGAATAAGAATACCTTGCAGATATATGAATATCGAAATAATACTTATAAAACAAAAAAAAGTGTGAAAAAATTGTTAAATATTTTTCTTGTTAAGCTTATTTGAGGAATGAACTTTTTTTTGTAAATATACATTGGTATCTAAAGATTCAGGAAATATCAGATTAATTGGAATTGGTCTTTGGAATTGTATGAATTATTCAATGGGATTTAATAAAACATGACAAACTTATTAATCAAACAGTGTTCCACTATATCTGCACAAAACAAAAATGTCACGCTTATTTTCATTCTTAATGCACATATATTATGCTTGTTTTCAATGGAAAGATACCAAAAAGTAATCCTAAATCCTATGTTCTATGCTTCTTCAGTTTCAATATGGAATGGGATCACTACTAACAGCTACATAGGTACGAAATGTCCCATGCTCAAACGATAGTATTTATTAACTCAGTTGTCAACTAAGACCATTGCTATGTTAAGGCAGTTTAAACACTTTGAAGGATTACAAGAGGGAAGTTAAGTGCAACAACATATTCCCATAGAGCATCCCAAACATACAGGTACAGTATGCACAGTAGTCTTCTCACAAAGGTAATTCTCCCCAAACCAAGTTCTATGGTTTCTAGCATCGTAATCTTGTATAATGGAGGAGTCACAAAACTAACCTGTATATGTATAAACAATAGAATCAAGAATGTCTTTTCTATATAAGTAAACAGCAAAATGTACACTTTGACAGGAAATAGTATTCAGTGCGTTCTGAAGAGAAACATCTATCCACATACATACACTGGATTCAACAAATCTGTATGTTTAATGTATATGATAGGGATAATAGCATTGTTTTTGGCTCCTGCTTGCTCAACAGACGTGAATCAGTTTGTAAAAATATATCGTCTAATCAGTAAAAAGAACATACATACATTTACTTAACTTAAATTAACGTGTGCCTGTTCCCTATTATAATTTTCATTATTGTGGCGGGGTTTGAGAGATACAAAATGCTTGTCATTTTGCATATTGTTGATCTGGCTACTAGTACTTTAATTATTACAAAAATGGAATAACTTAGGTGTGTTGTCGTAGCCGTTTTGCACCTCAATGTAGCTTGCTGTAAATTGTTATTTGTGGTGCAGTAACTCTTCCTCTGCTGTACCTTCTAGAAGATTATTCTAAGAAATGCATTCAACATTTTTGTCTATCGATTACATAAAAGGTCACATTTATATTTAAATAATATGACCCTTTGACTTATATGATTAACTCTGATCATCTTCTATTCGCTCAATGGCTCGCCATCATAAATTTTCAGACAATTGATGTCGAATATAGTAATCACAGCTATTTCAATATTTAATTATGCAGTTTCTACTTACAGAAATTACAGGCACTTTGAAAGCCTGTTTCCAGACACAGATGTAATGACAGTATCTCCCCCAGTTTACATTTCATTTTATGAGGGAGCATTAGTTCTAGCTTATACTGCCAATTGTAATAAAAAAAATAATGTTTCGTCATGTAATTGTAATTTTTCTGATTCTTTATAAACATTTGGAAACCAATATAGTTCGTTTTCCAGATTTGAAGAGAGATAAAAGTTATCAAATATGTCTAATACAATAATTTTTCAAGTATAATGAACATAAAAATAATAATTACTTCGAGGAATAATTACTTTAAGATAATATAATTACTTTATCACAATAATTACATTATAATAAGTACTTTTATTATACAATAAATGTTTGGGAAATAATGTTTTAAAAAAGGTTCATAAATATTAACTTAAGATATTTTTTTGAAAGTGGAAAAATGACACTATTGAAAAAATTTTCAATAGTGTCATTTATCAAATTTTTGTTTATTTATTTGAATTTGTATTACTGTGTACTGTAGATGATGTAATATTCATCGAACGAAAATTTCAATTAATTTACGTTCTCCTCATTTTTGGTAAAGTATAGCAGTTACTAAAAAGAGGAAATTGTTTACTACAGATAGTAGGGTGAGCTGCAATCACTGCTTTAAAAATGGAATATAGTGACTAAATTAAAATTCTCATATCAAAACTGACCCCCCTGGTTATATTTTTTAGGGTTTCCTCCAACACGCCATGCATTTATACAATATAATATGTGTATATGGCATCAGCATTTTGAGTTACCTCATAATTCGTATTATCTTAGTCCTCCTCTCTTCTGATATATATAAGTAATACCGAATATGCTACACATTATGGCATGAAAGTTTAAAATAATGATAAATAAATTGCCTTTAAATTGAAGAAAAAAATAATGTATTGGAATTTACTTAGAATTCTACATTAAATTCTAAGTTAATTCCACCTTAAAAAAGGACTTAAATATACGTTAAAATAATTATAAATAAATTATAATACTTATTAAGATACAGAAAAAAATGGATATAGTCATACATTATGTCATTGAAACGTTCATAGTTTAGAAAAAAAGTTACCTTTACTGTTGAAATTGGCTTTATAATCTAATAACATCATTAATCAACAATAAACAATATTTGTTGCCAAAGTTAAAGAAATAAAAAAGTATTTTAAGGTACATGTAGAATTTTTTTAATGTAGAATTAACTTAGAATTTAATGTAGAATTCTAAGCAAATTCCAATACATAAATTTTTTCATCATCAGAACTAAAGACTATAAGATATGTGTCAGTAAAAAAGAATTAATTCTAATTTTATTTCGCACAAAATAGATATCTGCATCACTGGTTGTAAAAGTAAGTTTTTGAACTCCTTTATGGTTTATTTTTGAGTTAAGGAAATCAAGAATGTGAAACATTTGCATACATTTCTACATGAAATGTCTCTTTTAAAATAAATTACTTATTTTACACTCATGTCCATAAATTAAGGATAATTCAGAATACGGTGGTGCAGGATGGCTCGTTTGGGGAGGAATTATTCTTGCTTCCAGAACTGACCTGCATGTTCAGAGTGTAACGATGACAGGCCACATCTATCGGTATGTCATTCTGGAACAACATGTACGTTTGTTTCGGGGCACCATGGGTGCTGAATTTCTGTTTATGGATGACAACGCCCGTCCTCACCGTGCAAACATTGTAGACGAATGCCTTCAATTGGAGGATATCACCCGTATGGATTGGCCAGCATACTCACCGTACAAGAATCCAATAGAACATGTGTGGGATATGCTTGGCTGACGAATTGCAGCCCGTCAACCCCCTCCCACCTGTCAACCGGATCTTCGGAGGGCATTGCTTGATGAGTGAGGTAATATTCCCCAAGATCAGATTGATAATTTGATACTCAGCATGCCTAGGCCTGTCTTGCATCGTCCGGGAGACATACTCCATATTAACCATCATATTAACCATGTTATACTGTTTTTTGTAAATAGGTTCTTTTTTAAAATTTGCTCCAGGGAGTAAAAATCGCAATTTTTATTAATTATGTCAAACATGTAGCATCTTTTTTGCTCTTTACCTTTTGTTTAATAAATAGACTTTACAAATAAGTCAAATTTGTTTTGCTTCTGTCTCTTTATTTGCCTGAACTTGATTATCCTTAATTTATAGACATGAGTGTAAAAAAAGCACTCTTTATAAATTTCAAAATGATCTTTTTATCGCCGTCTTTAATCCCCTGCGTCGAGATTGCTAGATCCATTTTCTTTGCTTTTGAACCCGACTTACACGAGTCCTGATCCATCAGCTGCTTCGACTGCTGCGTTCTCCCGTGCATCCAGGTATCACAACCAGCTGCTCTGATGCTCGGGATTAAGAATTTCTGGGGGCAAGAGCTTTTGTTAAGTCTTGCCAGAGAGAAAACTGCTTAATTCTCTAATCTCTACCTCGTGCCATTGCGTTGGACAGTCGGACACTAAGACTATTTGACAGCTTAGGGAATTAAAACTGTCTCGAAAACAAATAAGGAACAGTTTTTTTCCCCCTCGAAAAGTGATCAAGAGCATTAGATTAAGAATGTTTATGTTTACGGAATGATGTTGATCGATCTAAGCAGTTAGCCTGGTTAATGATTTTAGAGTCAAAAAATAATGTAATGGATGGTCATTTTGTGAAAAAAAATTATGTAATGGCTTTTTTTATTAGCTACTTAATTGGTGTGATTATCTGATTGGTTACAAAGTAAACAAAGCACATGTTTATAGTAACATTGCATTTTATAAGATTCTTCAACATAATAAATTATAGACAGTTAAAATGTTAAAGGAAATTTTGCTTAGTTGAAAAGAAAGAATGGAATATTCTTTTTCTATAAGTGTTTAATTAAATAAATAAAATAAGTCTAATTGCAAGTTTGTAAATAATAATATGCAATAAAACTATTTGGATGACCTTTTATATACTAAAACAAGATTCTTTAATCAAATATAATTCTTTTCATATCCATTGAATATTTTCTTTGCTATATTATTGCAGGAATACAGCAGTTTAGCATGTATTGCATTATACTACCAGCATTGCCTATTTTTAGTGAAATTATTAATTTTTTACATTGATTTATTTACTCAAGAACAAAAATATATGTATTTAAAAAGAAATTTTAAGAATTATATATTCACATGGGGCTTGATGGCCGAGTGAATAATATTTTATTTCAAAACTTAAAACAATATTTTCAATTTAATTTACATTTTCTTTAAAAATTTAAAAAAATATACATAATTTCTTTAAAAATTTCATTATAAATTTTATTTCTTATTTTTATTATAAACTAATTTTATTTATTTACTATATGCTTATTTCCATGTTGATATTATGACATGAAAATTTTAAATTCATTGATTTGGATAAGCAGAATAATCAAATATCACATTTGTTTTAATGTTATAAATTTAAAGCTAAAATTATACAAACTAAATACTTTCAATTTTCATTTTGAATTTCATTATCAAACTATTAAATGTTGTAAAAATTAATCCGTATTTAAAAACAAAATACACTAGCCACAGAAATAATATTATTTCATTATCAAAAAAAATCATCATTGTGAAATAATTATTTATTTAATATATTTTGAAACAAAAAATATTATTTATTTCCTTTGTTTTTATTTTAAAATGAAATAATTAAATGTTAAATAAAGAGAGTTAATACATTTAAGGCAAAAAAAAAAAAAAAAAAAAAGTTGACTATATTGAAACATCAGTATTAGGTTAGTTAACTAATTATATATTTATGTTTATTTATGTCATTAAAATTAATATAGTAATTTTAAATATTTAATGCCTTAGATATATTCGAAATTCTAAAATTTTCTAATATGATAATAAAAGAAGGTATTTAATTTAGTAAAATATTATTGCGAACATTTAAAATAAATTTTAGCATGATATGATATTTTATTAAATATGAGAGTAAATAAATTTCAGCTCCTATTTTGCTTTCATCTGATTTTATAATTACATTAGCGAATTAAAAAAAAACTAATTTGAAATAATGCAACTATATAAATATACAAAAAGATAAATCATTTATGCAGTTATTCAGTGCTTAAAATTAAATAAATTCAAATGGATCTTTAATGTTATGCATTATAAATTGCAATTAGATATTTTATTTTTTAAATTTTTAAGTTTTACTTCAAAACAAAAGCTCAGACTAATACTTAATGGTTGTTTTAATTTAATTTCAAAATAATTACATGTTACAATAATATAAATTAATGTATCTTTAAACAAGTTCCTATCGCATGAAAATTATTAAATAAGACTAAGAATGATTGTATGCTTCATACAAAAATTCCATCAAAAAAAAGTAAAAATTTCAGACATTTTCTAAAATAATTTATGTAAAATATAAAATATTTTCTAGTAACAGATAACTCCAATATTGAACATTCATAAATATGCATAAAATGTAGGATATGCATTATAACAATAAGACTACATTATAATTATTAATTAAGTTTAATTAATTTAAGAATATTAACTATAATTTTTCACACGATTCACTTTATTCGTAATTGATTTCTTTTTCTTTTAAGAGAATAAACGTATGCTGCAGATATATGTAGAAAATAGTAATAGTAATTGTATTCATAAAATAGTAAAAGTGTGAATAAATATTTAAATACTTTTGTTGTTACGCTTATTTGAGAATAAATTTTTTTTGAGCATACACATTAGTATCCAAAGATTCGGGAAAAGTGAGATTAATTGGAATTGGTCGTTGGAATTAATTGCAATTTTTCAATGGAATTGCATTGGCTTAGTTATTCAAGGAATAAAATTTGACAGGCTTCTTAATCAAACATTGTTTTCCAAATTAGGCACAAAGCAAAAATATTATGTTTATTTTCATTCTTACTACATATATATTATGCCTGCTTTTAATGTAGACATACCAAAAAGTAATCGTAAATGCTATTTTCTATGCTTCATCTGTTTAAATATGGAATGTGATCACTTCTACCTGCTGCACAAATACAAAAATGTCCCATGGTCAAAACGATGGTACGATTCACTTGTGAAATAAGACTATTGTATGTCAAGGCAGTTTAAACACTCTGAAGGATTACAATTCACATCCCAAACACACAGGTGTGAACTAAAAAATTGTTAATTTAATATAAACTTGTAAATGTACACCTAAAATCAAATAGATAAATGAACATCAAAATGTACTCTTAGAGAAAAATAGGATTCATGCGTTATCAAAAAAATATACCCAATTACACTGGACTCAAAAATGTATGTTTAATGGATATGACAGGAATGATAGCATTATTTTTGGTTCCTGCTTGAACAAAACGTTATTAATCAAATTGTAAAAATATACCGTTAATCAGTAAAAAAACAGTTAAATATTTTGTATTTTATGTGTCTTAAATCAAATTAATTAACGTAATTTCAAATAATATCTGCGATGTGTTGTCGGAATGCCTCTAGCTTTTTTATGATTAACATTATTTCATAACTCTATAATAATTAACATAAAGGGTCACTAACATTATTTCATAACCATCTTCATTCGATAAAAGGCCCGCCATCAAGACAATTGATGTAACATTATTTCAATATTTAATTATATAGTTTCTTTTACAGAAATTAAGGCACTTTGGAGTTTGAATGATAGTATCTGCACTGTTTTTGCATTTCATTTTATGAGAGGCATTAATTCTAGTATACTCCGAATTTAATAAAAAAGTATTGTTTGGTTGTGTAATCATAATTTTTCTGATTCTTCATTAACATTTGGAAACCAATATAGTTCGTTTACCAGATTCGAAATTAGTCAAAAGTTGTCAAAAATATCTAATAATAACAATACACAATACAATAAATGTTTAAGAAATCATTAAGTTTTAAAAAATATTCATAAATATTAAAATATGCATCCACTATTTAAGTGATTTTTTTTTTGCAAAGTGGAAAAATAACAATATTGAAAGTTTTTCAATTCGAAACATTTTTCTTCGAAAATTATATAAAATGTTAATTTATTTAAGTGAAATTTTAAGATTTTAGCATTATATATAAATTTCTAGGTTTGCAAAGTTATTAAAAAAGTTCGTTTGAAACAATTTTTTCTCAATCATCAAATTTAGGATTATGATGTCAATTATTATATAAAGAAATTATTTTTTCAAAACTCAATTGTATACAAAATGAAATACCAAAAATTAATAAAGAAATGCAATATTGTTTTTACTAAATATATGTTATAAATGTAACTAAAGAAATGTATATATTAATATATTTTTTTCCCCAAATTATGAAAATGTTCTCATTTTATTGGAATATAAATTATTTACATCCCAATAAATAATTTATATTCTTATCTATTTCTTAGAATTTTATCCAATATAAATTATTTATATTCCAATAAAATGAGAACACATTTGCATACTATTATTTTTTTTTATAATGGGCTTTTCACATATCTGGAGGAAAATTAAACTTTTCATATATATTACCTTTTAAATAGCATATTTATTTATTTATTTGAATTGATATTACTATAAATGATGTAATGTAAATCAAGTGTAAATTTCAATTAATTTACTCTCTTCTGATTTGGTAAAGTGTACTAGTTATTAACAAGGTGATAAGGTTTCTTACAGATAGTAGTGGGCGCTGCAGTCACTGCTTGATAAATCGAATATAGTGGCTAAATTAAATTCCTATATCAACACTAACCAACCTGTATTTATACAATATAACACGGATATATGACATCAATCATGTTGAGTCATCTCATAAGGCATTATAAACCTAATGTCATATTATATCAGTTCTACTTTCCTCCAATACATCTGGGTAATACCTAATATGCTACAAATTATGTCATGAAAATGATGATAAATCAAATGCTCTGAGTTGAAGAAAAAAATGTATTGGGATTTACTTATAATTCTACATTAAACTTAACTTAGAATTTAAAGTTAATTTTACATTTAAAAAAAAGTACTTAAATATACATAAAAAGTATGTTTTTATTTTTTAACTTTAGCAACACTTACTGTTAAAAACTTAAATTTAGCAACGCTTACTTTAAAGAACTAAACTTTAGCAACACGTATTGTTTACTGTTACTTATTGTTAAAAATAAACTGTTCAATAAAAATTGGTGAGACTTGTAGAGACGAAAGGACAGATATTTTATAACCTTTTACACAACTATTTTTATACAGAAAAAAAGGAATACAGTCATACATTATAGCATTTAAATAGTCATGGTTTGGAAAAATAATGTTACCATTACTGTTGAAATCTGTTTTGCAATGTGATTACGCCATGTCATAACGAAAGACTACAAAATTTGTATCAGTCAAAAAATAATAAATTCTAATTTTATTTCTCACAAAATAGATTTTTAACTGGTAAGAACACTAAATTTAAGAACTCCCATTTTTGTTTATTTTTGAGTTAAGAAAATCATGAATGTGATATATTAGCATACATTTCAAAAACATTTCTATGTGAAATGTTTCTTTTAAAATAAATGACTTATTTTAAATATTTAAAATTATTTCAATGACATAGCATTTCAGCATATAATTTGAATATCATTAAAACTACCAAATACAAATATTACAATAGCATAATATTTAATTAAAAATTTTCAATTTAATCTAGATGTTGTTGTCTCTCCTCTTTCACATAGTAATAACGAAACTAAAAATATTTTATAAATAATTTGACAACTTTGCATATAAAAATTTTAAAAAAAGTGATTTATTGGATTCAGTGGTGTTGAATTGGAAGTTTTAACTGTGGCCTTGGATCTGAAAAGATTTTACAATCGAAGGCATACTGCAGGACATTCATCACAATCTCCTCTCCATTGTCTGTCCAAATAATTATGAAACTTTCTAAAAATATTCCCATACATTAATTTAAAAATGAATAACTGTACAAGCCCTGCTGTGTGTCCCGAATGAATATACATTTGTAGAAAAGAGAGGAAAATTATTATGCAAAAAAAATAGAGTTGATTATTTTTCTCCAGAAATACTGAAAGAGATTCGGTTTGGTGGAAAATATAATTATTTCACCTCAATAAATTCTTGGAAACAAAATTTGTGAAAGTTTTAAATATTCGTGCGTTTTGGAAAATGCAATTTTCCTTTGTAGAAAGAAAGGAATCCATACTTATTCTTTTCCGATAGGAGTGAGACACCAGAAAATATTTTGATGTTAAATAAAAATAGTAAATAAAATATATTTTAGAAAATCAAAGATAAAATTTGGTAATTTTTATTTATAAACTATTTTAATTTTAATATTATAAGTAATTAAACATTATTAATCATTATTAAATTAAAAAACATGATTAGTAATAAAATATTATTAAACATTATTACTTAAACATTAATATTTAAACATTATTAAATTAACTATAGTAGTTAAACAATATTAAACATTATTAGTTAATTATTTTAAACATTAAAAGTAGTTAAATATTATTATTGAAAAAGTTAAGTTAATAATTGAAAGTGATAAATCAAATAGGTTTATTGTGAAAATCTTAATTAATACAAACAAAATTATAGAAATGAAGTGCTTAATTATTAAATATTGAAGCAGAATGAGTTTTTTCATAGATGATTAATTATTTTGTATTTTATGATTCTTAAATCAAAATAATTAAAATAACTTTTATTAATATTTTTTAATTAATATAATTCCATAACTTCATAATAATTAAGTAACATAACTTCATAAGTTATAGATCTTCATCAAATCCTTTTATCCAATTATTTAGAATTAAAATTAGTAAATATTAATAGTTTTAACTGTGGCCTTGGATCTGAAAAGATTTTGCAATCGAATGCATACTGCAAGACATTCATCCCAGCCTCCTCTACATTGTATGTGATAATAATTATGAAACTTTACAAAAATATTCCCATACATTAATTTAAAAATGAATAACTAAGCAAGCTCTGCTGTGTGTCCCGAATGAGTATACATTTGTAGAAAAGAGGGGGAAATTATTATGCAAAATAAATAGAGTTGATTATTTTTCTCCAGAAATAGTGAATGGGATTCAGTTTGTTGGAGAATATAATTATTTCACCTATATAAATTCTTAGAAACAAAATTTGTGAAAGTTTTAAATATCCGTGCGTTTTGGGAAAATGCAATTTTCCTTTGTTGTTGAAAGGAAGGAATCCATACTTAATCTTTTCCCATAGAAGTGAGACCCAGAAAATATTTTGGTGTTATAAGTAACTGATAGTAAATAAAACATATTTTAGAATATCAAGAATAAAATTTGGTAATTTTTATGTTATAAATTATTTTAATTTTAGCATTATTAATAGTTAAACATTATTAAACATTAATAATTAAGTATTAATAAATAAACATTATTAAATAGTACTAGTTAAACATTTTTAAGCAGTATTAGTAGTGAAACATTATTATTTAAAAAGATAATTTAATAATTAAACGTGATAAAATCAAATAGGTTTATTGAGAAAATATAAATTAATACAAAAAAATTACAGAATTGAAGTACTTAAGTACTTAATTATTAAAAATTGAAGGCAAAATGATTTTTTTAAATGATGATTAAATACTTTGTATTTTATAAGTCTTAAATCAAGATTACTAACATAATTCCATAATTTATTAATATTTTTTAATTTAATTTCATAATTTCATAAGTTATAAGTCTGCATAAAATATTTTTATCCAATTATTTAGAATTAAAATAAGTAAATATTGCGGAAAAATTAACGAACCAAAAATAGATAAAACTAATTAATTATATATAGTTATAATTAATTATATATCATATAAATTCAGTAATTGATTGAGGAATATTAATGTTATAAATAATCAAAAACATTATTAAACATTATTAGTATTTAACATTTCTAGTAAGACACTATTATTTAAAAAGTTAATTTAATAAGTAAATGTGATAAAATCAAATAGATTTATTGAAAAAATATAAATTAATGCAAAAAAGTTATAGAATTGAAGCATTAAATTATTACATATTGAAGCAGAAGGAATTTTTCATTAACAGTTAAATATTTTGTATTTTATGTGTCTTAAATCAAATTAATTAACGTAATTTCATAATATATTAATATTTTTTAATTAACATTATTTCATAACTTCATAATAATTAACTAACTAACATTATTTCATAACTTCATAATAATTAACTAACTAACATTATTTCATAACTTCATAATAATTAACTAACTAACATTACTTCATAAGTCATAAGTCTTCATAAAAATTTCAATTATTTAGAATTAAAATTAATAAATGTTTCGGGAAATTAACAAGCTAAAAAAAGAAAAATCTAATTAATCATATATAGTATAATAATATAAATTCAGTAATTGATTGTAGAATATTAATGGTAACCAAGAATTAATTATGCATTTCGTCACATTAACAAATTAACGTCTTTTGGATTTCAACTCAAGTAATATTAATAATGTTGCTCTGTCTGACTATATAAATAATTTATGGTAATTAAATATATCTTCAACATTTTATCGTGCATCAGAGCACCTCCTTGACGTAGTCGTGGTATATATTAAACGTTTGATTTCGATGTCGCTGAATAACTGAATAATAATTCGCTTGCCTTTTTTTTCCGTCTTCAAATCGATAAGACCAGCAAAAGTTAACCAATATTTTACTATAAAAAAAAAAAATTGATAACCAATATTTTAACAAAAATGACATTCAGAAACATGTGCATGATAGATTTTATTTTATAAAAAATTAATATTTTTTAAACCGCAATAATTATTAGAATTATTTCAAATTTTATACATAAAACCAAACAATTTTAATATAACAATTTTATACATATACCCAGAAAAACATAATTTAAATGGACTTCCAAATCTCTACTTGAAGGTCAAAAGGTTTCAATACGTTTTTTGTTTTTAAATGCTTGTTGTTGTTGTTTGTTGTTTCTTATCCCACTTGGCTGGCCAAGCCCACGAGCCCATACGTACTCATGATTGAAGGGGAAGGAAGCAGCTTTTGTTGTGATGGAGCACCCTTAGGTAGAACTCTGACTTTGGCTCCGCGGACGCTCTTACAGTCATAGGAGACCGGGACCTACGGCTTAAAGTGGATTCCGAACCACTACAAACACCCATGGCACCACCGGGATTCGAACCCGAAACCTGTGGCACCGAGCGCCAGAGCACTAGACACTCGGCCATTCAGGTCCGGAATTTGTGAAGGTGGTCACCCACCCAAGTACTGACCGCGCCCAATGATGCTTGAATTCGGTGATCTAACGAGAACCGGTATATTCAGCATGGTACGGCCGTTGGCCGTTTTTTAAATCTTAAAAGTAATGAAGTATATCGTTGGCCTTTAGCTGTATAAATCGCTTATTTAATCATTTAAAACTAAACAACAAGAAATCTTTTCTCCAATGGCGAGACAGCCCCTATAAGTAGATCAAGGCCTTCTACCAGATTCCAAAACATGATTTTTTTTTTTTTTACGGGGTTCGGTTGTCAACCCTACTCTCAATGCTCTACAGTCATATTAGACTAAGACATAAGGTTTAAAGCGCATTTCAAGCCACTATACATACATCCACGGGACTCAAACCCATGGATGTTTATCACTGGGGTACCGAGCGCCAGAGCTCTAATCACTCGAGAGTAAAATTCACTTAATCATTAAACTCATAATTTTTAGATGAGTTAACAAAAAAATAAATAAATAAATAAATAACGCTTAGGAAGAATTTTATTTTACTAACAAAGAATTTTGTCATATCTAATTGCAAATGCATATTTTTAAGTTTAAATTAAAGTTCTCAAAATAAGTATGAGTGATGAAAAAAATTGTTATTAAAAATTGCTTAAAAATGCTTTTTAAATAAATAGCGTTAAATAAATATGTGTTTCATTCATTTAAAGCTAAAAGCAATTAATTATAATTTTTTATTCCATTTTTAAATATAAGAACTTAAATAAAATGAATTTCCGTTTTGATAGAAAATGTAACATATATAATGAATTAAATCTAATGAAATTAGTATTAATATAGGTGAGTTGTAAAATAATTTAAAATAATTTTTAAATTAATAGTACCACTTTCCATTTCTTTATTTGTATAGATGACTTATTTACTACTTAGTATACTATTGTATCTACATACAATACATCTACATACAATACATCTTACATACTATTGTATAGATGACTTATTTACTACTTATAATTATAACGTCTTCAAAATTTAAAAAACGGAAAATAGAAACTAATAGAAATTTTAATTTCCTTATTAAAAAATGTGATCGCAAATATAATGAGTACTACTTAGTTATTAAAATTATTTGAAAGTATCTTCTAAATTAAGAGCATATATATATATATATATATGTATTTCTTAATTTCCAAATTAAATTTAAGAAAGATATCAGAATTAATGAATTCCTTCAAAAGGAAACAAATTTTAAAATAATCATTATTTCAATATGAAGCAAAAAACCATGGCCATTTAATATTTATATTTAGCATTATTTCTTCTAATTGGAGGCAAACAAATTTTAAAAGGATTTCTAGTTTTTGATTTTTCTTGTTTTTTATGCAAAATGATTTCTGAATTCTAAAAAATACTGTTGCAGAAATTATCACTTTATATTTACCAAACTCTTAATTTTCAAAATAATATTCTTAATACCAGCATCCATGGATCTCTTTTATTCTTAAGAGAAGACCTTTTCAAAATGAAGAAGCAAAAGACAACACGACCACTTAATATTAATAACTCCTTCTAACTTGCAGCAAGACAAATTTTAAAGATTACCCATTCATTTAACATTACTTCGCCTGCATTTTTATCTCCCTCGGTTTTATTTCTCAAACTTGTCACCCTGTGTTTGGCAGCTGATAATTATTATGATATTCCGAGGATTGTTTCCTGAACGAAAGAGTACCTCTTGAAATTGCTGAGAGTTTTTGTTCCTTGTTAGGGAGACAAATGAGTGATCGCGGGCGATGTCGTTGATGAAACCTTTAAAATCTCGCAGATTAAACAACGTAAAAATTGTGTTTTTAAAATTGTGCACCAAATTAGAAAAAGGGCCAAAGAGATTTGCATCACAATGGATATCAAATTTCTCAGCAGCAGATGTTTGTGTTTGGTGATTGGGTAAGAAACAAAAAAAAATGGACACTATATTCTAATTAACGATAAAACCAGATGAATATTTTAAATAAAATATCAAATGTTATGAGATTTTATATTCGCTGTTATGTCGTCAAAATTTTAGAATTCAAACTTTTTTGTCTTTTGTGAATATTAACGTGAAATTAATCTCAAGTTTGTTTTGAAAATCTAATAGACAATTTTTTCTATAACATTTTAATATTTTCTCCTAATATTCCAAATTTAATTTAATATAAACTTTTAATTAATATTTATAAAAAGTTTGTCAGATGGAAAGTCAGAAAAAAATTATCGAATTATTATAATTCTTATAATAATTCGATAATTATTATTCTTATTATTATTAATTATAAGAATTATCAGTTATTGGGAAAATGCATAATAAAAAGAAGTTATACCCCAATAATTTATTAAAAAAATATAAAATTATATTTCAAATTAATTAGATCATATAAATCTCACTGTAAGTCTTATTTTTGTGCTACACAAAAAATTAAACATCCTTAATTTGAAGTAGTATTAAACTAGGTCCTTGTTTTTAATATACATTTTTTAATTTCAAATATGAACTTGAAATAGTGATGTATTTTGCAGAATTTATATCTTACAGAATGCACTTTAAAAAAAAAAAAATTTTTAGAAGCAATTTGTTTTCTTTTTTTTTTCACAATAAATATAAGTCAATTTAAAAGTATATTTATATTTTGTATTTTGATAATAAATTTGTCGTTATTTTTTATATTTATAGTAAATAAATCATAAAAGTTTTTTCTAAAATATTTTTAAAAATTTTATCATATCTCCCTTTTCCAATTTTAAATATAATAACTTTAGAAGTGTTTCCATTTTCTCTGAATCTAATGTACAAATAAAATTTAACAACTAAATTTTATAGAATAATAAAATCAAATGAAAAATAAATTTAGATTTCAAAGAATAGTTATTTTTAAACCTAATTTTTAAGAATGAATTTTTTTTTTGTACATTGTTTTAAAGGGAAATCTCCTTTTAATTTCTTTTTCTGTCAAAACTTGAGTGATATGTCTTCTGACAATTCTCAGTTTCACTTAAAATTTATTTTCACTAGCAAATATATTTTTAATCTGTTCCTTTTCGTTTTGAATTGTATTCCTTTATTTTTCCCTAAGATTATACTTGAAGCTGAGATGTCATTTTTTATTTTTAAGTTTAAATAAATACAATTATACTACGAGCTATATTAAAAGCATGAACCTGTGCTAGTTAATGTAAATATAATTGTACATGTAAATATATATATATATATATATATGTAATGTGGACACAAAATAATTGAAAATATAGAATGTTTGAAAATTTATTTGAAATGTTTACTATGTAAAGTGTAACAATGTTTTTTCACTAGATAATTTTAATTAAAATCGGCTAATTTTAATTAATACTTGTTATTTTTCTATTATATGTAGATGAAATTATTTAACGTGCTATAATACTGTTTGAATATATATATATATATATGCATATATATATATTTGTGTGTACATGTAAGGTGGACATAAAATAATTGAAAATATAGAAAGTTTGAGAATTTATTAGAAATATTTACTATGTAATGATTAACAAAGTTTTTTTCATTAAATAGTTAATTTTAATTAAAAATGACTAATTTTAATTAATAGATGCTCATTCTCCTGATAACAAAATTAATTTTTCAATTAGTTCTTTATTACAACGAAAACAATATTTTTTATTGCTCTGAAGTTTCGTTATTAATCAATTAATTTCAATTAATTTATCTTATTAGATTCAATTGTTATCGTTAATTCAATTAATTACAACGTTACAACGTTAGTTTGGGAAAATATTAATTTAATTACTCTAATTGAAATACACATAGGACAAATATGTTTTGAACAATGGAAAAAAAACATTGTTTAATTTCTGTCTAATTAGATTGATGCATAGTGCTTTGGATCATAAGCAATTTAATTCGTAACAATCCAACAAGTCATATAGAACAAAAAATTTCTGCACGTCTAACAGACATAAGCATTATTAATCTGTAAACTGGAAATGCCCTCTTTTGGACCCGAGGGCATTTGGCTGCCATTTTCCTTAGAATGTTTGTTCAAAGCTACTGTTGTAAAATTTATCTGCAGTGTTTGCAGACTTCTCCTGGTTACCCTGGGCGCCGGACGGCCAGTGGCTAGCGCTCTTTCGGGTTCGAGTCCCGACGGTTATATAGATTTTTGTAGTGGTTCCGAATACGCTTTAAACTGTAGGTCCGTTCTGTGTGCACAAAATGACCGTAGAGTGACAAACCTAACTAAACCTATTTACACTGAGTAATGATTATTCTGTTACACCTCTACTTCGTGTCAAAATCTCCAGCATTTGAAAGGGCTTTGGTACTGCAGACTTCAAGTTCGAATCCTGGCGGTGGCATGGTTGTTTGTTAGTGGTTTGGAATATAAATTAAACAGTAGGTTTTGGTCTATTTAGGCTAAATTGTTGCACAAAATAACCGTAGATCTGCAAATGAAACTAAATCAGCGTTTGAAAATAACAATTTAATCTTTAAAAACATGTAGGTGATTTGTTCCACGAACAGTTAAAAATACTTTTCAAATGTTCACTTTTAAATTTTTGTGTGAAAAACAATTTTTTAAAAAAACTAAAATATATGTGGTAAATTTTAAAAATGGAAAATTAAAAAGTATGTAAAATTAAAATTGTAATACATACATCCTCTACTTATGACAAAATTATATGTTAAATACTGAATGTTATGAATTTTATAGAAATAAAATTGTTAATATAAAATGAATATAAATAATTTTTATCAAAATTGAATATATGAATAGATAAAAATCATGCATGAATTTTTCATTAGCAGAAATGCTTTTTCGAATAAGCAGTTTCTTTTTCTCTAAATACTTTTTTTTTCAAAATTCGGAAGCATAAATCTTTCAGATGAAAAACAAAAAAGTCATTTTGAATGAAAACTTGCTCAGCACTTTCACAGTGAGATGGAATTTTATAAAAAAAAACTTCACATGAATAATTTTCTAATAAAAAACAGTGACTAAAATCAGTTACTCTCAAAGGCTAAGCACATGGCAGATGCAAATAATGTCTTGATTTTTAGAAAGAAACAAAAGGAATTTTTATGATAAGATGAATTTTAATTTCTGAAGAAATGCAATTCTAAGCTCATAATGCTATACATTTCGGAATTCAAACATGTATTTATGTTTTAAAAATTATTCCTTTTTTTTAAAACATTTCTTTGATACTGTATTAAAAGAATGAATAAATACTTATATGAATCAAAAATTTATTAATTTTGAAATATTATTTTCGAATTATTGTGAGAAATTTTATTTAACTTCTATCAAAAAACAACTTTAAAAATAATATATAGCTATTAAATAGTTATTCTCTAATAAATAGTGTTAATTTTATTTTAATTTGCAATAAAAAAACAATAATAAGGCAAACAGAGCATAATATCTATTATATTACAACACAAAAATAATATGAAGTTCAAAATAGTTTTAAATTCAATGTATAAAGAATAGAGTCACAAAAAGAATTTTTTTCCGCTATTAGAATAATTACTGCACTGGCGATTATGAATTAATTCAAAGTATTTAATTTAGTAATAAATATTCAATTATAATTGATTAATTGTATACTCAGTATTAAATTATAATAAAATATATTTTAATGACTTTTTTAATGACTATATATATATACAACTATATATGGAATTTGCAAATAAATAACTTATATGCTATCAAAATAGTATACATAAAAAAATAACATAAATTAAACAAGTATAAAAAATTTTTTAATTTTAGTACATTTTTATTCTAATAATATAATAAATAATTTGTATTAATTTTTATATTTGTTATAATTTTATAATGATTAACATAAAATTAGGCAAATAATGCTTATATTGTTAAAACATTTGTTAGCTTCAAAAGAATATATTTTTATCATGTATATGAACTAATAACATATAACAATAACAATATATCAACTATAACATATATGGTTACAAATAATCTTTAAAAACATACTTTTATCAACTTACAAGTAAAATCATTTGTAAGGTTGCTTTTATATTATCTTTATTTAAAAATATTTTTATGTCTTAACAATGAATATACAGCATTATAATTGAATATTTATTGCTAAACTTGTATAATTTGAAATATTTAATATTCATCCGCAAAATGATTATTTTAATGTAAAAAAAAAACGCGTTTGTCTGTTTATTGTGACTATATTCTTTATGCATTTAATTCAAACCTGTAAGGGTAAAAGGCCAGAAATTGAATTTTTTTTCAGCTGAATATATATTATGAAACGTTTTTATTATTACTTTTGCTGTACGTTAGTGGGATTCGTGTTCCATTTTTGCATACCACGAAATGTCTACACAAAAACCAGGAGGAAATGATGACACTGCTTTCAGGAGTACTTTTAGAGGTAAACTACCAAACATTTGCTTGTCTTATGGTAGAAAAACAGGAAATCTTTCACAAAGAATGACGCTAAAGAATAAGTGGATATACTGGAGTTAAATATAATATACTAATAATATATAAAATATAAAAAAGATTTATTAGAGTTAACTAAATATATTAATAATTTAGTTATTCCTATATTAAAATTTAAGACATTGATAAAATACACTTCCCGCGTCAGAAAAAATTTAATATCTAAAATTATACATGAAAATCATTTATTCAATAAAAATATAAAGTTATATTTTCTAAAAAAATCATCAATTATTTTAATAAAAATTTGTAACATTAACTTCAAATTAATTTTGCTGTTATTCTTTAATATTGATCTAAATTTTAATCTGGCTGTTTATTAAAACTATTTCATTACATAACATCATCGTGAAGATGTGTTCTTGTTCTCAAATAACAGTTATTGTAATAGCATAACAGAACCAGTAATTTTATAACCCAACACTTGCTCACTCATTAATACTAAATTCTGTCCACCGTTCGTTTAGGGCCAAAGCTATCATTACAAAAGAGCAATAACGAACTGGAGATCGAATCCAAAACTTATAAAAACCCATATCTCCTCCTCTTAACTGCCCCATTTGCTATCATTAAAAAGTTAATCAATAAATTTAAAGTTAATAAATAAATTTATAAGTTAATCAAAAAAATTTAAATTTACATTTTCTTAAATAAATAATTTTAATAAATAATTATTTTAATAAAAATTTCTGACATTAACTTTTGCTGCAATTCTTTATTATTGATTGTAATTCTTTTATTATTGATCTAAATTTTAATCTGGCTATTTATTGAGACTATATAATTACATAAAACATCGTTGTCAGAATGCGTTGTTGTTCTCTAATAACAGTTATTGTTATAACATAACAGAACCAGTACTTTTACAACCCAGCACTTGCTCGCCCATTA
Source organism: Caerostris darwini (assembly GCA_021605075.1). Lineage (NCBI taxonomy): Eukaryota > Metazoa > Arthropoda > Arachnida > Araneae > Araneidae > Caerostris > Caerostris darwini. The sequence continues at coordinate 32,994 of BPLQ01013091.1, read as the reverse complement.
ACACTAAGTCTGTCCACTGGCCATTTAAGGATCAAAGCTATCATTATACAAGAGCAATAACGCACTGGAGCTAGAATCCAAAACTTATCAAAATCCATGTCTCCTCCTTTTAGATCACCCAGTTGTCATCATTTAAAAGTTAATCAATTAAATTTAAATTTACATTTTCTTAAATAAATAATCTTGAAATAATCACCAATTATTTTAATAAAAATTTCTAACATTAACTTCAAATGAATTTTGCTTCAATTCCTTATTATTGATCTAAACTTTAATCTAGCTAATTATTAGTTTTAATAAATTCCTTGTAAGGATGCGTTGCTGTACTCAAATAACAGTTATTGTAATACCATAACAGAACCAGTAATTTTATATCCCAATACTTTCTCTCTCGTTAATATTAAGTCTGTCCACTGTCAGTTTAAAGGGTCAAAGCTATCATTACAAAAGAGCAATAACGAAATCCAAAACTTATCAAAACCCATATCTCCTCCTCTTAAATGTCCCAGTTGTCATCATTTAAAAGTTAATCCCACATCTCCCACTCCAAACATCCCGAGCAGATAACAGCAGCCACCACCACTAATGAACGCCAGCTATGGGGACCACCACAGAGTCCATCCAGAATTGCACAGAGAGAGAGCAAGAAAGGCATCGATTGAGCGCAAAGGACAAAGTGCTCATTTGGGCGGGAGAATGACCAGGAGAGCTGGCTCCAACAGGTCGGACGTGGGACGAAAGTGGGACAGATGGACTGCAAATAGCAGATTGTGCATATGACATTCGCTTCCGAATCGATGCCGAGTAATCGTCGCTTTTCGGGGAAATTGTTGGTTCTGTTCTGCTCTATTATGTCTGCAAAAATTAAATTCCCTTCTGATGTTGAAAAGGAGAATCAGTAGGCATTTTGTGGACAAGCATGATGATATGTTGGTAGATTTGATGTAATATTGATATTTTATTTGATGTTTAATGTTATCATTTTGATAATCTTATATTTGGGAAATCAAATGTTCATTTAATCATGAGATATTAATAAGAGGGTTGAAATGTAATTTAAGATCACAAATAGTTCCTTTTGATTAATAAGATTCTGACATTGATTATAAAGTAGTTCTCAATTACTCCTACCTATAAATGGAAAAAGTCTCTGCGATTCTTTGATATTTTATATTATATTGTTCTGTTGTTTTATTGGGTTTCAATGTTTTATTGAGTTTATTTTATATAAGGAATATATTTAAATAGCTCAAGAATATTTAATTAAAACAGAGAGTCGAATAAGTCTAATAGCGGAGTCGAAAATGTAAATGAAGATCACAAAGGTTTCGTTTCATTAAAAAGATTCCGATATTGTTTATACAGTAGTTCTCAATTACTCCTCCCTATAAATGGAAAAAAAAACTTCTGCGATCCTTTCATATTTTTTATATTTTCTAACATTACAACAATTTTAATGTTTTATTGGGTTTATTTTATGTTAGCAGTATATTTAAATAGCCGGGAAACATTTAATTTAAAACAAGAATATAATTTTTATAAGTCAAAATCAATCATTTATATTGAAATGCAGCTATAACGAAATAAAAAATATTTAATTTCTAGCTGCCAAAATAATTAAGTATTTGTAATATACCAATAATGCGTAATTTTTTAAAGTATAATTAGAAAATCTGTGTCAGTTTCGTAAGAAATACTTGCTTTTTATTGTAATTTTAAAGTATCCAGATATAATATAAAATTTTAAAAAAAAAGCATCCGAATTTTTTAATAATTTTAGTTTTAAAAATCCAAGTTACTTACCCACCAAAATTTTCTTACTAATAAAGATTAAATTTACTTATTTAAAAATTATCTGTAAAATTATTCATTTTTAATAACTAAAAGCTTTTTACATTTTTACTGTAACAACGCTTGTGAATAAACGCTTGAACATAAACTTTTGTTATAAGTCATAATAAAGTTTATTTTCCTCAAATTTTCTTCAAATTTCACTGTTTTGTTTTGTTTTCATTTTATTTAAATTGTTCGAATTTTATCGTCAGCAGATGCTTCGAGCTTACTTTCAAAATATCAGCTGTTGTAAATATTTAGCACTGTGCTTGCACTGTAAAATCTAACAACTTGTTGATTACATTTTTTAAAATAAAAATAATAACTTTTATTTTTAAAATAATAACTGTTGATAGTTATTATTTTTTAAAATCTATCAACAAATTTATTATTTCTTTTATTTTTTTTTTTATTCTTCAAATTGTGTTGTATTCGAATGACACAATCAAAAATCATTTGTCAATTTGGACCACTGTTTTTGCACATCTATAAAAGAAAAAAACCTAATTTGTAGTTATCGTAACTTTTATAAAATAAAAAAAAAATTAAGTACGCATGAACGAATTAATAAAAAGTTGAAATACTTATTATTTACAATATTTTAAATGCAAAAGTTTTCACCAATTAAATTTTCCTCTGTTCATTTAAAATGCTTTTTTTTTTTTTTTCAAATGTTTTTAAGCTAAAATTTATAGTGACTTATAGTGGATAACAATTTCTAGTTCACACAATCCTTTTTTAAATATATAATTTACGTAAATAGTAAAATAATAATGAGAAATAAAAATGAGGAAATAATTTAACTGTCCTTTTATGCTTTCCCTATGCATTCAAAATTGGAAATAACCATGATTCTAATCACAAACCAGTCCATAATTATACCATCTCCCACTTTATTACATAGATTTCACTCATTTTCTAACACCGGCATTTTCACGCGCCCCCATCTCAATTACAGAAAATACTTTCTCATTAGCTGCTGAAATACGCGAAAGGGGGCGGACAAAATAAATAATTCCTTCAATTCCCGATGTAGGTTAACGAAGTTTACGAAATTAATAAATCCTCGACCTTTATGGGAATGTAATACCTAGACTGGAGAACACTCCAATTAAGTTTCCGCATTAAGTTAATTACCATACCTTAAATTTCAAAGGGCTGAAAGAGCTCATTACATGGCTCACGTTATGTAATTAGCAAGTGCATTTAAATAGATTTTAATTTGCTCTTTTTCCTCTCCATTACACGTGGCGGCTGTTTGCTGGAATATGTTTCGATAAATAAATGTTTAGTATCGGTTTTCAAACTGTGAGGTAACAAGGTCTTTTCCCTTATCCTTACAGATACCAGAAGGTAAAAGCTTATTCTATGAAGAACTTGGACATAAACAGATGTAAATTTCTTAGTTGATGATAATCTTGAACATAATTTTTTTCAATTATTTAACGCTAATATTATGAATGCTCATTTGAAAAGGTTTTTTAATTACTTGAAACTAACATTATGCATACTCATTTGAAACGGTTTTTTTAAAAACTATTTTAAGCTAACATTATGCATACTCATTTTGAAATGTTTTTTATTCGATTATATTAAGCTAACGTTATACATACTCTTTTGAAATGTATTTCATTCAGTTATTTTAAGCTAACATTATGCATATCTATTTGAAATGGTTTTTTTTTTTTTTTTTAAATTATTTTACGCTAAAGTTATAAAGTGACTTGTAGTTGATATCAATTAGTCAAATAATCATATTTTTTAAAAATAATAACAAATCAAAATAAAACAAATTAAATATCCTTTTATTTCTCACCTATGTGTCGGAATTTGAAATAACTATGCTTCTAATTACAAGGTAGCTCATAATTATGAAGTGAATATAATAACTAAGATTATGAACATTATGTTATACGATAAATAAGAAAACAAATTAAATGTCATATTATCTTTTCTCACATATGCAACAAAATTCTAAATAACTATGATTCTAATCACTATACTTCGAAATTTCATAATTATGAAGTGAACATAATTACTACCATTATGAACATAACTACTAACATTTTTTAGTGACTTGTTGTTAATATCAATTTGTTCAAACGATCATATTTCTAAAAAAAATAATAATAAAACAAATTACATATCATTTCATCTTTTCTCACATAAGCAATAACAATTTGAAATAACTATCCTTCTAATCGCAAAGCAGTTCCTGATTATACCGTTTCCCACTTTATTATATCGATTTCACCCATTTTCTCACACCGGCATTTTCACGCGCCTACGCTCAATTACAGAAAATACTTTCTCATTAGCTGTTGAAATACGCGAACAAAATAAATAATTCCTTCAACTCCCGGTGTAGGTTAACGAAGTTTACGAAATTAATCAATCCTCGTTCTTTATGGGAATGTAATACCTAGACTGGAGAACACTTCAATTAAGTTTCCGCATTAAGTTAATTACCATACCTCAGAATTTCAAAGGGCTGAAAGAGCTCATTACATGGCTCACGTTATGTAATTAGCAAGTGCATTTAAATAGATTTTAATTTGCTCTTTCCTTTCCATTACAAGGGCTGGCTGTTTGTTAGAATATGTTTCAAAAAATACATTTTAGTATCGGTTTTCAAACTGTGAGGTACGAGTTCGTTTACCTTATCCTTACAGATACTACAAGAATGTAAAGCTTCTTCTATGAAGAACTTGGTCATAAAATGATGTAAATTTCTTAGTCGATGATAATCATGAAGAGAAATTTAAAATTGTTGTTCTGTTCTTAAATTGTGGGCATTTTGATTTGAGGTCATTCGATTTTAGCACGACAAATATTTAAGGTTTACAAGGCCATTTTCATATCCGTACAGATACATGAAAGTAAAGCTTCTTGTATGAAAAACTTCGTCATAAAAAGATAGTTTATAAATATAGTTTATAAAGATAAAGTTTAAAAGATAATTTTAAAATAGAAATGTTTATCAATTTTTATTTCATTTACGTTAAGCTAATATTATGCATACTCATTTGAAATGTTTTATTTTCTATAATACTAAGCTAACATTATGCATACTCATACGAAATGTTATTTTTCTATTATTTTAAGCTAACGTTATTCATACTCATTTGAAATGGTTTTTTCTATTATTTTAAGCTAACATTATTCATACTCATTTGAAATGTTTTTTAAAATTATTTTAAGGTAACATTATGAAAACTCATTTGATATGTTTTATTTTAATTATTTTAAGCTATCATTATGAATACTCATTTGAAACGTTTTTTTTCAATTATTTTAAACTAACATTATGCATACTCATTTGAAATGTCTTTTTTTTCAATTATTTTAAGCTAATATTATTCATACTCAGTTGAAATGTTTTTTAAAATTATTTTAAGGTAACATTATGAAAACTCATTTGAAATGTTTTATTTTAATTATTTTAAGCTATCATTATGCATACTCATTTGAAACGGTTTTTTTTAAAATTATTTTAAACTTATATTATGCACACTCATTCGAACTATTATTTTTAATTATTTTAAGCTAACATTATGTATACTCATTTGAAATATTTTTCCAATTATTTTAAGCTAACATTTTGCATACTCCTTTGAAACGTTTTTTTAATTATTTTAAGCTAACATTATGAAATGACTTGTATTTGATATCAATTCGTTCACACAATCATATTTCTAAAAAATTATAATCAATAAAAATAATAAAACAAATTAAATGTCATTTCATCCTTTCTGACATACGTATCCAAATTTTGAAATAACTGTGCTTCTAATCACAAAGCAGTTCATAATTAGTTCATTTCCCACTTTATTATATCGATTTCACCCATTTTCTCACACCGGCATTTTCACGCGCCTACGCTCAATTACAGAAAATACTTCCTCATTAGCTGTAGAAATACGCGAAAGGGGGGGAAGGCGGACAAAATAAATAATTCCTTCAACTCCCGGTGTAGGTTAGCAAAGTTTACGAATTTAATAAATCCTCGTCCTTTATGGGAATGTAATACCTAGACTGGAGAACACTTCAATTAAGTTTCCGCATTAAGTTAATTACCATACCTCAGAATTTCAAAGGGCTGAAAGAGCTCATTACATGGCTCACGTTATGCAATTAGCAAGTGCATTTAAATGGATTTTAATTTGCTCTTTCCTCTCCATTACACGTGGCGGCTGTTTGCTGGAATATGTTTCGAGAAATAAATGTTGCTATCGGTTTTCAAACTGTGAGGTACGAGGTCGTTTGCCTTATCCTTACAGATACAAGAACATAAAGCTTATTCAATGAGGAAGAACTGGGTCATAATTTGATGCAAATTTCTTACTTGATGATAGTCTTGAAGAGAAATTTAAAATTTTCATTCTGTTATTAAATTCTGGGCATTTTGATTTGAGGCCATTCGATATTAGAACTGTAAATGTATAAGGTCTGTACTATGTGGTTGATACAGGTTTTTCCTTACAGATAAAAGAAAGTAAAAGTTCTGCTATGAAGAAGAACTTGGACAAAAAGCTAATAATTCATGTAAATTTTTTAGTTGGAGATAACCTTGAAGAAAAATTTAAAATTGTTTTCTGTTGTAAAATTCTGGCCATTTTGATTTGAGGTCATTTGATATTCGCATGGTAAATATTTAAGATCTGTACAAGGTCGTTTTCCTATCCTTACAGACACAAGAAAATAAAACTTCTTCCATGAAGATGACCTTGGACATCAAAAGAAGTAAATTTTTTACTAGATGATCATCTTGAAGGGAAATATAAAATTGTTATTATGTTGTTAATTCTGGGCATTTTGATTACTCATTTGAAATGTTTTCTTCAATTATTTTAACCTAACATTATGCATACTCATTTGAATTTTTTTTTTCAATTATTTTAAGCTAACATTTTGCATACTCATTTAAAACGTTTTTTCAATTATTTTAACCTAACATTGTGCATACTCTATTTGAAATGATTTTTTTTATCAATTATTTTAAGCTAACATGATGCAGTGACTTGCAGCTGATATCAATTCGTTCAAATAACCATTTTTCTAAAAAAAATAAGAAAAATTAAAAATAATAAAAAAATTAAATGCCCTGTTATCTTTTCAAGACTAGGCATCACAATCTGAAATAACTATGCTTCTAATCACAAAGCAGTTCATAATTATGAAATGAATAAAATTACCAACATTATGAACATTATGTTATTCGATAAATAAGAAAACAAATTAAATATCATTTTATCTTTTTCCTCCTATGCATTCAAAATTCGAAATAACTATGCTTCTAATCACAAAGCAGTTATAATTATACAATTTCCCACTTTATTATATCGATTTCACCCATTTTCTCACACCGGCATTTTCACGCGCCTACGCTCAATTACAGAAAATACTGTCTCATTAGCTGTTGAAATAAGTAGAAGGGAGGGGGAGGGGGACGAACAAAGTAAATAATTCCTTCAACTCCCGGTGTAGGTTAACGAAGTTTACGAAATTAATAAATCCCCGTCCTCTATGGGAATGTAATACCTAGACTGGAGAACACTTCAGTTAAGTTTCCACATTAAGTAAATTACCATACCTCAGAATTTCAAAGCCCTGAAAGAGCTCATTACATGGCTCACGTTATGCAATTATCAAGTGCATTTAAATAGATTTTAATTTGCACTTTCCTCTCCATTACACGTGGTGGCTGTTTGTTGGAATATGTTTCGAGAAATAAATGTGGGTATCGGTTTTCAAACTGTGGTACTAGAACGTTTTCTCATCTTTACAGTTACAAGAAGGTAAATGTTATTCTATGAAGAACTTCGTCCTAAAAAGATGTACATTTCTTAGCTGACGATAATCTTAGAGAAATATAAAATTGTTATTCTGTTCTTAAATTCTTGTCATTTTGATTTGATGCCATTTGATATTAGCACGGTAAATATTTAAGGTCGGTACATGGTTGTTGAGGTACGAGGTCGTTTTGCCTTATCCTTACAGGTACATGATGAAAGTAAAAGTTTCTCCTATGAGAAGAAGAACTTGGTCAAAGAAAGCTAATAATTCATATAAACTTCTTATTTAATGATAATCTTGAAGAAAAATTTAAAATTGTTATTTTGTTGTTAAATTCTACTCATTTTGTTTTGAGGTCATTCCATATCACCATGGTAAATAATTAAGGTCGGTACAAGATCGTTGAGCTAAAATAATGTTTTCCTATTCTTACAGATACAGCAAAGCTTCTTCTAAGAAGAAGAACTTTTTCATGAAAGGACGCAAATTTCTCAGTTGATGATAATCTTGTAGAGAAATTTTAAAATTGTTATTCTGTTGTTAAATTTTGGATAATTGGATTTGTGATTCGGAATTCTACTTTTTCATTGGAGCAACAATCAAATTCCCTCCAATAAAACAAAAGGTGCCCCTTTTCCCTCCTTCCATGAGACCACAAGGGTTCTTGGACTTTCTTTAAATGTTGCTGTCTGCCAAGTGGGATAAAAAAAAAAATAAAGAGCATGATATATTTAATATTTACTGTATTTTAAAAATGAAAAAGATTTCATCAATTTAAACAATAATTATAAATTTTCTTGTACTCATTTAATAGTTTTTTTCAATTATTTTAGTTTAACATTATGCATACTCATTTAAAATGTTTTTTTTTTCAATTATTTTAAGCTAACATTATGAAATGACTTGTATCTAATATCAATTCTTTAAAACAATAATTTTTCTTAAAAATAATAATAAATAAAAGAAGAAACAAATTATATGTCACATTCACCCACAAAGTTTCATTTTCTCACATACGCATTAAAATTTTGTAATAACTGTGCTTCTGATCGCAAAGCAGTTCATATTTATGAAGTGAACATAATTACTAACATCATGAACATTATATTATATAATAAATAATAAAGCAAATTAAATGTCATATTATCTTTTCTCTCCTATGCATTTGAAATTCAAAATAGCTAAGCTATGCACGGTAATTTATAATTATGAAGTGAGCATAATTAGTAACGTTATGAACATATCTACTAACATTATGAAGTGATTTGTAGTTGATATCAATTCGTTCAAACAAACATATTTCTAAAATAATAATGAGAAACAAAAATAAGAAAAAAAATTAAAGATCATTTTATCTTTTCTTAACTATGTATTCAAAATTTGAAATAACTATGCTTCTAATCACAAAGAAGTTCATAATTGTACAATTTCCCACTTTATTCTATCGATTTCACCCATTTTCTCACACCGGCATTTTCACGCGCCTACGCTCAATTACAGAAGATACCTTCTCATTAGCTGTTGAATACGTGAAAGGGGGCTAACAAAATAAACAATTCATTCAACTCCTGGTGTAGGTTAACGAAGTTTACGAAATTAATAAATCCTCTTCCTTTATGGGAATGCAATACCTAGACTGGAGAACACTTCAATTAAGTTTCCGCATTAAGGTTATTACCATACCTCAGAATTTCAAAGGGCTGAAAGAGCTCATTACATGGCTCGCGTTATGTAATCAGCAATTGTATTTAAATAGATTTTAATTCGCTCTTTCCTCTCCATTACATGTGGCGGCTGTTTGTTTGAATATGTTTCGAGAAATAATTGTTTGGTATCGGCTTTCAAACTGTGAAGTACGATGTCGTTTCCCTTATCCTTACAGATACAAGAAAGTTAAGTATTCTCTAAGAAGAAGAACTTGGTTATAGAAAGATGTAAATTTCTCAGTTGATGATAATCTTATAGAAAAATTTAAAATTCTTATTATTTTGTTAAGTTCTTTGCATATTGACTTAAGATCATTCGACATTAGTATAGGTAAATATTTAAGGTCGTTGAGGTATAGGATTGTTTTTCTATCCTTACAGATACAAGAAAGTAAAACTTTTTCTATGAAGAAGAACTTGTTTATAAAAAGATGTAAATTTCTTATAGTTGATGATAATCTTGAAGAGAAATTTAAAATTGTTATTCTGTTGTTATATTCTGGGCATTTTGTTTTGAAGTCATTCGATATTAGTATGGTAAAGATTTAAGGTCGTTGAGGAACAATTATTTTTCTCTTATCCTTACAGATACAATAAAATAAAGCTTCTTCTATGAAGAAGTACTTGGTCAAAAAAGATATAAATTTCTTACTTGATGAGAATCTTGAAGATAAATTTAAAATTGTTGTTCTGTTGTTAAATTCTTTACAATTAGACTTGCAATAAGGAATTCTAGTTTTTCATTGGAGAAACAATCCCATTCTGCCTAAAAAGGCATCCCGGAAGACATTGCCCTCCTTTTTTCAGAGTCACGGGCAGAAATTACATTTCTACCTCTGGGTGCTGCACTAAAACAGAAGGCGCCCCTATCCCATCCTTCCATGAGACCATAAGTGTTCTTATACTTGTTTTTGATGCTGCTGTCTACCAAGTGGGATAAAAAAAATAATATAATAAAGAGCATGATACATTTGATATTTTAAAAATATAAAATTTTCATCAATTTAAACAATACTTATAAATTTTCTTGCACTCATTTCAATTTTTTTCAATTATTTTAGATTAACATTATGCATACTCATTAGAAATGTTTTTTTTTTTAAAATTATTTTAAGCTAACGTTATGAAGTGACTTTTACTTCATATCAATTCATTCAAACAATAATATTTTTAAAAAATAATGAAACAAATTATATGCCATTTTATGTTTCCTCACCTATGCATCAAAATTCGAAATAACTATGGTTCTATTTAAAAAGTAAGTCATAATTATGAAGTGAACATGACTACTAACATTATGAACATAACTACTAACATTATGGAGGGATTTGTGTTGATATCAACTCGTTCAAACTATCATATTTCTAAAAAAAAAATAATAAAAAAAAATAATAAAACAAATTAAATATCATTCCATCTTTTCTCACCTATGTATAAAAATTTGAAATAACTATGTTTCTACCAAATGGGATAAAAAAATAACAATAAAATAAAGAGCATGAAGAATTCAATATTTACTATATTTTAAAAGTGTAAAAATTTTCATTAATTTAAACAATAATTATAATTTTTCTTGTACTCATTTCAATTTTTTTTAAAAATTATTTTAGATTAACTTTATGCATACTTATTTGAAACGTTTTTTCAATTAATTTAAGTTCAACCATACACCATTTTTTTTCTTTTAAATTATTTTAAGCTAACATTATACATATTCATTTGAAATGTCTTTTTTTTAAAATTATTTTAAGCTAACATTATACATATTCATTTGAAATGTCTTTTTTTAAAATTATTTTAAGCTAACATTATACATATTCATTTGAAATGTCTTTTTTTAAAATTATTTTAAGCTAACATTATACATATTCATTTGAAATGTCTTTTTTTAAAATTATTTTAAGCTAACATTATACATATTCATTTGAAATGTCTTTTTTTTAAAATTATTTTAAGCTAACATTATACATATTCATTTGAAATGTCTTTTTTAAAATTATTTTAAGCTAACATTATACATATTCATTTGAAATGTCTTTTTTTAAAATTATTTTAAGCTAACATTATACATATTCATTTGAAATGTCTTTTTTTTAAAATTATTTTAAGCTAACAATATGAAGTGACTTGTAGTTGATATCAATTCGTTCCAACAATCATATTTCTAAAAAATGATAACAAATATAAATAAGGAAGCAAATTAAACGTCATTTTATCTTTTCTCACATACGCATTAAAAATTTAAAATAACTATCCTTCTAATCACAAAGCAGTTCATGATTATACCGTTTCCCACTTTGTTATATCGATTTCACCCATTTTCTCACACCGGCATTTTCACGCGCCCACGCTCAATTACAGAAAATACTTTCACATTAGCTGTTGAAATACGTGAAAGGAGGGCGGGGGGGCGAACAAAATAAATAATTCCTTCAACTCCCAGTGTAGGTTAACGAAGTTTACGAAATTAATAAATCCTCGTCCTTTATGGGAATGTAATACTTAGACTGGAGAACACTTCAATTAAGTTTCCGCATTAAGTTAATTACCCTACCTCAGAATTTCAAAGGGCCGAAAGGGCTCATTACATGGCTCACGTTATGTAATTAGCAAGTGCATTTAAATGGATTTTAATTTGCTCTTTCCTCTCCATTACAAGTGGCGGCTGTCTGTTGGAATATGTTTAGAAATAAATGTTGGCATCGGTTTTCAAACTGTGAGGCACAGGTCGTTTGCCTTATCCTGACAGATACCAGAAAGTTAAGCTTCTTCTATGAAGCAGAACAAGGTCATAAACAGATGTACATTTCTTAGTTGATGATAAACATTAAAGATAAATTTTAAATTGCTATTCTTTTGTTAAATTCTGGACAATTAGACTTGCGATTCCGAATTCTTCTTTTTCATTGGAGCAACAATCCCATTCCCAATAAAAAGGCTTACCGGGAAGACACTGCCCTCCTTTTTCACGGAGCAGAAGTCAGATTTCTACCTACGGATGCTCCATCAAAACAGAAGGTGCCCGCTTAGCCTCCTTCCATGAGACCACAAGGGTTCTTTACTTTGTTTAAATGTTGCTGTCTATCAAGTGGGGCAATAAAAATAATAAAATAAAGAGCGATATATTTAATAATAACTATATTTAAAAAATGTAAAAATTTTCATGAATTTAAATAATAATTATAAATTATTTATATATTAAATTATGTTATAATTAAATATACTAATTTAAGTTTTTTTTCAATTATTGTAAGGTACCAATATAAAGTGACTTGTAGGATATATCAGTTCGTTCAAACAATCATGTTTCTAAAAAATTGTAATAAACAAAAATAATAAAACAAATTAAATAGTATTTCCTGTTTTCTCACATATGTATCCAAAATTCGAAATAACCATGCTTCTAATCACAAAGCAGTTCATAATTATACCCTATCCCACTTTATTACATCCATTTCACCCATTTTCTCACACCGGCATTTTCACGCGTCTACGCTCAATTACAGAAAATACTTTCTCATTAGCTGTTGAAATACGCGAAGGGGGGTTGAACAAAATAAATAATAATTCCTTCAACTCCCAGTGTAGGTTAACGAAGTTTACGAAATTAATAAATCCTCGTCCTTTATGGGAATGTAATGCCTAGACTGGAGAACACTTCAATTAAGTTTCCGCATTAAGTTAATTACCATACCTCAGAATTTCAAAGGGCCGAAAGGGCTCATTACATGGCTCACGTTATGTAATTAGCAAGTGCATTTAAATAGCTTTTAATTTGTTCTTCCTCTCTATTATACGTGGGCGGCTGTTTGCTGGAATATGATTCTAGAAATAAATGTTGGCTTCGGTTTTCAAACTGTGAGGTACCAGGTCGTTTGCTTTATCCTTACAGATACAAGAAAGTTAAGCTTCTTCCTATGAAAGGAACTCGGTCATAAACAGATGTACATTTCTTAGTTGATGATAAACATTAAAGATAAATTTTAAATTGCTATTATGTTGTTAAATTCTGGACATTTATACTTACGATTCGGAATACTTATTTTTTTCACTGGAGCAACAATCCTATTCCCACTAAAAAGGCTTCTCGGAAGACACTACCTTATTTTTCACTGCCGTACTTTTTCAGAGTCACGCAGCCGAGTCAGATTTCTACCTACGGGTGCTCCTCAAAACAGAAAGTGCCTTCCTGTCCATCATTGCATGAGACCACAAGGGTTCTTGGACTTCGTTTAAATGTTGCTGTCTTCCAAGGTGGGTTTAAAAAAAATAACAAAAATAAAGGGCATGATATATTTAATATTTACTATATTTCAAAAATGTAAAAGTTTCCATCGATTTAAACAATAAGTTTAAATTTTCATGTATTCATTTCAATTTTTTTTTCAATTATTTTACATTAACATCATGCATATTCATTTCAAAGTTTTTTTAAAATTATTTTAACCTAACATTATGCAGTAGCATGTAGTTGGTTTTTAAATCATTCGAATAATCAGCTTTTCTAAAAAATAATAATAAACAAAAACAAGTAATATAAAAAAAATTAAAGTCAATTCCTATTTTTTTCCGCTATATTGCAGAAAGTCCTTTATAAATAATTTTCGTTCATTTTTTTTTTTAAGTTTATCATGCCATCTATTGGTAGATATACGCAAACTTAAACTAAACCAAAAACTAAAATGAATTAATTAAATTTAATTAATGAATTAAATTTGAAAAACTGCATTAACATCAAGTGCCATCCACTACAAATTTAAAAAAAAATGTATTTGAACTTCAGTGGATGAATAAAAAGTATTTTATTAACAATAGAAATTTTGAACAAGATATATATATAGGGAGAGTGGGAGCTAATAGAAGGAATTGAAAAATAGCAATAAGCAAATAATAAAACAAGTAAATATCATTTCATCTTTCAGGCAAGCATCAAATTTTGGAATAACTATGCTTCCCCATCACAAAACAGTTCATAATTACACCATTTCCACTTTTGCATTTTTATTCTATTAATTTCCCCATTTTCTCACACCGGCATTTTCACTACTACTCTGCAGTACAAAAAATAACAATTAGCTGGAGCAAGCTCAGAAGTGGGGGGAAGCTAAATGTAAGCATTCCGCCTCGCTGCTGGAAGCGAAGTTCCCGAAATTAATAAATCCTCGTCCTTTATGGGAATGTAATACCTAGACTGGAGAACACTTCAATTAAGTTTCCGCATTAAGTTAATTACCATACCTCAGAATTTCAAAGGGCCGAAAGGGCTCATTACATGGCTCGCATTATGTAATTAGCAAGTGCATTTAAATAGATTTTAATTTGCTCTTTCCTCACCATTACACGCGGCGGCTGTTTGTTTGAATATGTTTCGAGAAATAAATGTTGCTATCGGTTTTCAAACCGTGAGGTACGAGGTCGTTTCACCTATCCTTACAGATATAAGATGGTAAAGCTTCTTCTACGAAAACGAAATTGGTCATAAACAGATGTAAATTTCTTAGTTAATGATCATGTTGAAGAGATTTTTTTTTTTTTTCAATTTCTTTCACTTTTTTCAATTTTATTTTTCATTTAGGTTAATCTAATATGATGCATAATAAATTTTAATGTTTTTTTTCCTATTATTTTAAGCTAACATTATGCATACTCATTTGAAGCGCTTTTTTTTTTCAATTATATTAATCTGACATAATACATACTCATTTGAAATGTTTTTTTCAACTATTTAAAGCTAACAATATGCAGTGACTTACAATTGATATAAATTCGTTCAAACAATCATATTACTAAAAAATAATAAGAAATAAAAATAAGAAAACAAATTAAATATCGTTTCATGTTTTCTCCCATACCATTCAAAATTTCAAATAACTACGCTTCTAATCAGAAGATAGTCGATAATTATGAAGTGTAGATAATTACTAGCATTATAAACATCATGTTACATGATAAGAAAGCAAATTAAATGTCCTTTTATCTTATCTCACCTATGAATCAAAATTCGAAAGAATTATACTTCAAATCAGGGTAATTTATAATTATGAAGTGAACATAATTACTAACATTCTGAAGTGACTTGTAGTTGATATGAATTTGTTCAAACAATCACGTTTCTAAAAAAAAATAATAAAAAAAAAATAATAAAAGCAATTAAAAATATCATTTTCATCTTTTCTCACCTATGCATTCCAATTCGAAATAACTTAATCTTCTAATCAAAAAGCAGTTCATAATTATACCATTTTACCTCATTTCCCACTTTATTATATCGATTTCACCCATTTTCTCACGCCCGGCATTTTCCCGCGCCTACGCTCAGTACAGAAAATGCTTTCTCATTAGATGTTGAAAATACGCGAAAGGGACGGGGGGACATTACAACATAAATAACATTCTTTCAACTCCCGTAGGTGTAGGTCAACGAAATTTACAAGGGCCAATAAATCCTCGTCCCTTTTATGGAATGTATCCACTAGACTGGAGAACACTTCAATTGAGTTTCCACATTAAGTTAATCACCATACCTCAGAATTTCAAAGGGCTGAAAGAGTCATTACATGGCTCACGTTATGTAATTAGCAAGTGCATTTAAATAGATTTTAATTTTTCTCTTTCCTCTCCATTACACGACGGCCGTTTGTTGGAATATGTTTCGAGAAATAAATGTTGCTATCGGTTTTCAAACTGTGAGGTACGAGGTGGTTTGCCTTATCCTTACAGGTACACGAAGATAAACCTTCTAGGAAGATCTTGGCCATAAAAAGTTAATAATTCATATAAATTTCTTATAGTTGATCGCGATCTTGAAGAAAAATTTTAAATTGTTATGATGTTGTTAAATTCTGGGCAATTAGACTCGCGATTCGGAGATTCTTTTGTTTTTCATTGGTGCAATAGTCCCATGGTGGGCCAAGGCCGTCTGCCTACTAGAAGATTTCGAAACAGGGAACGTCTTTTATGGAGTAGGGTTGTCAACAGTATTTCCAACGCTCTACGATCATATCATACCGGAACCTACAGTTTAAAGTGGGTTCCAAACTACTATAAACATCCAGGACACCGGTGGGACTCGGAACCGAAACATAGGGCACCGATCACTAGTCACTAGGCCATTACTCTTCCAATTCTACATTAGAACAGGTAAATAGTTAGACTTGTTATACTGACTAAATTGGAGCAAACAACCTCAAAAAGGACATTTAAGATAACAATCCTTTTTGTTCCATTCCGATTTACAAATTTCTGTGCTTATTCCAGATATAGACACTACAGTTGCAAATTCACCTGTCAGGTTTAAAACCGAGTTCAATTCTCTGAAATGCAAAATTTAAAATCAATTTCAAAATCAGTTATTATGAAACTAAATAAGTCCAAATATTTTAAATAAAGAATCAAAAAATAAGATTTGAATAAAAGCAAAATAATTGTTTACGTATTTCTAAATCTCTGTGGTAAATAAATTCTAATTCAACTCATTAAAGTATTTATAGTTTGAACAAATAATAGTTAGAAAAAAGCTCGGTTTGTATGTATAAATAGTACTAAAAATAGCTTTTGAAATTACCCTGAGTTTTACAAAAATCTCCACACTTAATTATTGATGAGTAACTTCAACATAATTGGTTTAAAGTAGCTGAAACCCTCTATGCGTGTTACTTTTAAATAAGCAGTTCAAACATACAGATAAAAATTTTTGACCTTCTAGAAAGTAAGAAACTAATTAGAAGCATATTTAATGAATTTTTTTGTTTCATTCAAATATACTTGGAAATTCAAAGATCAGGACAAATTTTATAAATCTATAATTCAAAAACTAATAAATATAAAAACAAATACCGTTTACTTCAACACACAAAAAAAATTGAGATAAAGAGAGATTTTCTTTCAACTAATAAAAAATTTAACGATATTATGCTTCATATTTTTACTAACAGATAGGGTTTTTAAGAAACAAAAATTGTACAACGATATACAAAATGTCTAAGCACCAGGTATGCAATCATCTAAGATGAGTATTGTAGCGTCAGATGATTTGGAATCACATTGCAATATAGTGCCAGAAATATTTTTTTTGGTGCAACAGTATGCATGAAAATTTCAGAAAAGAATAATATTACGTAATTGAATATACTAATGTAGAAATCGTTATTAATCAACATGTTGCATTTGTACATGCTTTTTTTTTTGCAAAAGTAACATTCTGAACAGTAACAAAAATGAACAATTGATTCATATGATTTTCATGAAAAATGAACTATTGATTCATATCGCTTTCATGCAATTTTCAGTTAGTCATGGCACATTGCAAGATCACGTATTTGAATTTGGATGGCCCTAACACAGACTCCTATATGTCCGGAATAAGTACTATTCTTTCACAATCCAAGAATTCACTTTGGACAAAAAATTGCTCTCAGTTAACAGTTGACTTCTCAAAAGAGGTTATTGCTGAGACCACATCTCTTAAGATATTGATATGGTTGCAAGCGATGAGCAGTTTGTCCATCGCACTTCGTAATTCAGTAATCCTGATGCATATTCACTTGATTTGATTTCGTATAATGAGCCATCTCAATAAAATTGTGTTAGTGTATGAAATGAAGAATCTCTGCCATATAACTTCATCTACGCATTTGGAAATCATTTCCGGCCCATCATACTAAAGGATTTCGAGTCATCTAGGTGTACCTTACTTTTATTACAAGTGTGTAAACTTGGTGCTGAGATACACTGATTAAAGAATAAACTTCGCTGTTAGCATTATTTTTGAGACGTAGACAGTTGCTCTATCTCATAGGTAAGTAATAGTTCGTTTAATTGTATTGTCATTATGTGAAAAAACTGGCCTTCTAAAATGTTTTTGTAAGAGCAACGAAAGAAACTAAAAACTTCCGGCAAAATTTCATGGTGCGGCAAATTAAAGTCCTGGGAACGTCGACAGACATATTTAAAAATGTGGATTCAGTCTTTAAAAATATTCTTGACCCTATTTACAGAGCTTTGGTACAGTGACAAATCCCATTTTTTTTCATTTTAATGCTTTGTACTTATAAAGTACTTAACTACATATTATCATCAATCTGATTAAATAAAAATAAAAGTTTGAGATTTGATTCCCTAGGGAGCCCGCGAGATAAAATTAAACAACTTATTGATTAAAAAACAGAAGTTTAATTAACTTAACTTGAAACGTCTTTACGTATTAAATGCTGTAAACTTGATTTATTAAATCAAGCCACTAGAAATTTATGATTTTTTACTTTTCCGTTTTTTAACATGATTTAATGTAATTAGTGAACAAAGTATCCAAGCCTAAGATTCTTTAAATTAAAAAGAAAAATATTATTGGAAGATGAAATGTGATGATAATGAAGATGATAAAAGTACCACCTTATTTAAAATGTTTAAAACAATTTTCTCAAACATTAAAAGCCGTAAAAAAAAAAAAAAAAAATTAAAGCTAATTACCCCATAACACTTTTCAGATACACATTTGACAGTTTAATTTCACTCTGAAGCTTTGAAATGTCTTTTCTTATTTTTTTTTAAGGATTCATGTACCCAAAGGCTATTTTTTCCATTCAATTCACTATGAAGAATTCGCCATCAATCTCATGTTTTTCTTGGCATAACCCACGATCGGAACATCCAGAAGTCGTTAGATGTACTTTAGTCAGTTAAGCTACGTAATTTAATGGATGCACAGTTTAATGAGGACTCCTCAATATCTACTTCAGGAACGAAGGAAGATCGTTATCTATCAAAGCTTAGAGGCGAGGACTGCTTTTAAAATGTCTCATTAATGGCATTTCCAATTAAAATTCAAAATGACTGGAACCACAAAGATTATGTACTGTCTGGATCTGTGCCGTTGTACCTTATCGCAGAGTCTAATTAGGAGGGATCATGGAAAAAGCTATTTCAAAAAATATTTTCGCCAAGGGAATTCTTGATTCCAATTATAACTCCAGAAATGACGTATCGCGTTGGAAATAAAACGCCGAAAACGCGATAAAAATCTAGTTTTAATCTGGAAAGGAAAAGATACTACAAATAATTCTGCCCAGTAATGGGACTTGGAGGCAATGGAGGTAGTAGTATCACAGCAGTATATTTGCACAAGCTCAAATACTTTTGCAATACCGTAAATTAATGGAAATGTGTCCCCTTAGGGTTCCGAGTCATGATTCTTATAATTTCCATGGTTTTCTGGAATCATATCCGTAGACTTGATTCAGTGAAAGAAGGCTATTCCCTTGCGGATGTATGATTGCATTCCGTAATTGAACTTCGTTTATTCAAAAACTTACTGTCGAACTTACTGAGTGTGTGTGTTTGTGTCACCAGCTTTAATAACGCATTTAATGTTTGTGGACGACTGGATATAGGGTTGTGGGCTTTTGCAAATGTATGGTTTGATTTTATTTGCTCTTACACGATGAATACGAATTCGAGATGTTTGTTACCAGATGCATGGGATACGATTTGATGTAAATTGAATGGAAAGACCCCGGGGAAAGAAAGGAATCTTGCGAATAATAAGAAATCCGGATCCATTACTAGGTAAGTAGCCATCGTAGTTTGATATAGCATATTTGATATTAAAAACTTGCATTTCAATCTGTATCATTTATATTCCGTAAAAATACTGAATAGGATTTTAAGTTTAACATAGTTTGAAAAACTAAGGCAATTTGTAATAATTAATAATCTAATTAATTAATAAATACTATAATATAGTTTAATTAATAATCTAATTATTTAATTAATAATTTAATCTAATCTAAGTAATAATCTAATTAATCTCAATTAATCAAATCCATTAATAATCCAATCAATTAATAATCTAATCAAATTAATAACCTAGTTAATCCGATCAATTGATAATCTGATCTAATTTTTCCGATTAATTAATAATTTAATGGAAAATTTGTATTTCCTTTATAAATAATTAATAAATTTACCAACAGAAAAAAAAGGACTAATAAAAATACAGACATAGCAATATATTTAAAAACGTGAATTAAGTCTGCAAAAATATTCTTGACCCCTATATATAAAGGTTTGGTATAGTGTCAAATCCATTTTTGAACTTTCATTTTAATGCTTAGTATTTATAAAGTACTTAACTACATGTTATCAACAATCTGATTAAATAAAACTAAAAGTTTGAGTTTTGATTCCCTAAGGAGCCCCCGAGATAAAATTAGACAGCTTATTGGTAGAAAAAAAGAAGTTCAATTAACTTAACTTGAAACGTCTTTACGTATTAAATGCTGTGAACTTAATTTATTAAATCAAGCCATTAGAGGAAATGTATGATTTTTACTTTTCCATTTTTTTACATGATTTAATGTAATTAATGAACAAAGTATCATCAGCCTAAGATTCTTTGAATTAAAAATAAAAAATATTATTGTAAGATGAAATGTGATGACAATGAAGATGATAAAAGTACCACCTTATTTAAAATGTTTAAAACAATTTTCTCAAAATTTACCAGCCGTAAAAAAAAATTAAAGCTAAGTACCCGATAACACTTTTCTGATACACATTTGGCAGTTTAATTCCACTCTGAAGCTTTGAAATGTCTTTTCTTATTTTTTTTTAAGGATTCATGTACCAAAAGGCTATTTTTTCCATTCAATTCACTGCGAAAACCCACGATCGGAACATCCAGAAGTAGTTAGATGTACTTTAGTCAGTCAAGCTATGTAATTTATGAGATACACTGTTTAATGAGGACTCCTCAATATCTACTTCAGGAACGACGGAAGATCGTTATCTATCGAAGCTTAGAGGCGAGGACCGCTTTTAAAATGTCTCATTAATGGCATTTCCAATTAAAATCCAAAATGACTGGAACCACAAGGATTATGTACTGTCTGGATCTGTGCCGTGGTACCTTATCGCTGAGGCTAATTAGGGGGATCGTGGAAAAAGCTATTTCGAAAAATATTTTCGCCATGGGAATTCTTGATTCCAATTATAACTCCAGAAATGACGTATCGCGTTGGAAATAAAACGCCGAAAACGCGATAAAAATCTGGTTTTAATCTGGAGAGGAAAAGATACTACAGATAATTCTGCCCAGTAATGGGACTTGGAAGCAATGGAGGTAGTAGTATCACAGCAGTATATTTGCACAAGTGCAAATACTTTTGCAATACCGTATATTAATGGAAATGTGTCCCCTTAGGGTTCCGAGTCATGATTCTTGTAATTTCCAGGGTTTTCTGGAATCAAATCCGTAGGCCTGATTCAGGGAAAGAAGCCAATTCCCTTGCGGACGTATGATTGCATTCCGTAATTGAACTTCGTTTATTCAAAAACTTACTGTCGAACTTAATGAGTGTGTGTGTTTGCGTCACCAGCTTCAATAACGCATTTAATGTTTGAGGATGACTGGATTTGGGGTTGTTGGCTTTTGCAAATGTGTGGTTTGATTGTATTTGCTTTTACTCGATGAATACGAATTCGAGATGCTTCTTACCAGATGTATGGGTTACAATTTTATGTAAAATGAATAGAAAGACCCCGGGGAAAGAAAGGAATCTTTGCGAATAATGGGAAATGGGATCCATTACTAGGTAAGTTGCCATTGTAGTCTGATATCGCATATTTTACATTAAAAACTTGCAATTCATTACGTATCATTTTTATTTCGTAAAAATGCTGAATAGTGTTTTAATGGATAACTTATTGCTTAGTTTTTCAAACTAAGGCAATTTGTAATGATTAATGATCTATTTAATTAATCAATAATATATTTTAATACAATTAATTAATTAATAATCTAATATAATTAAATATTTAATAATCTAATGTAATCTAATGTAATCTAATTAATCTGATTAATTAATAATTGAATGGAAAATTTGTATTTCAGTAAAAAATTGTTCAAAATTAAATGGATTTATTGTT
Source organism: Caerostris darwini (assembly GCA_021605075.1). Taxonomy (NCBI): domain Eukaryota; kingdom Metazoa; phylum Arthropoda; class Arachnida; order Araneae; family Araneidae; genus Caerostris; species Caerostris darwini. The sequence continues at coordinate 10,735 of BPLQ01013091.1, read as the reverse complement.
GAAACAGGAAATGTACATTTTGTGCGTTTGTATGAACTATAATAATGCTATATTATAAAGCAAAAAATACTTTATCGTATATTTATATTTAAATTGTTTCGATTAAATTAAAAAATAATTTTGTTTTAAGCAATGATAAAATTTTTTAAATAGAAAATAGGAAATAGTTAGAAAAAAACTATGCAAACATGCACTAGCTTATTTAAAAATTTTCTTCATTATCACATTGCATTTTTAGAAATCCATGTGTTGCGTCTAATCCTCAGTGTTCTGTAGTGCGGGACGGCCATCTGAAGAGCAATCTACTCATGGACGGAGGGAAAAGGGCAGCTTCTGTTGTGACGGAGCACCCATAGCTAAAAGTCTAACTTGGCTCTGTAAAGTTCCTACAACCATATGGGACTGGGTCCTATGACTTAAAGTTGATTCCGAATCACTACAAATATCCATGGCACCGCCGGGACTCGAATACGGAACCTGTAGCAGCAAGCGCCAAAGCGCTAGACACGTGGTCATTCTGGTTCAGAAATCAATTTAATGTGATTATAAAAAAAATTTAAAGTCAACCGAATTATTCCTTTAATGTTATAAAAAAAAATTGTTTTTCTCCATAAGGTCACAAATTCCAAGATCTTAAAGAAGAAGAATTATAAAAGAAATACAAAAGAAGGTTTGAATACCTTAAAGAGGATTCACTTTGAGTGTGATCTCAGTGCATTTTGGAAGAAGATCTGTTATATATGCTAATAAGTAATTCAAAATTCGTGGAATTGGGAAAGAAAATAAACATATATTCTCAAGATAACATTGCAAATTGATTTAAACAGATGATTTATTTTTAAAACACTGTTAGTTAATAATTTATAAATTTATTAATTATCAATTTATTTTTCATTAAAACTTAAGCAATATAATATCTATAGGTCTTGTTCCGTTAGATATAAACAGTATAAGCATTACTCTTAATTATAGGTCAAGAAATCAAAAATAATGCGTCCTTTCAAAGTTATTGATTGTTTCATATATATTATTCCATTTAGAGATAAATGGTTGCTGTATGTAATGCGGCAATAATGATGATCGAACCATAACTGTTAACTGATTTGACAATGTTGCTGCCTCTAAGAAAAACAGAATAAAGCTATACCGAACTATAGTTTTTGACTGATGCAAGGGTTGTTAGTGAGAAATATGTGGATTTTCTGAACTCCGCTTGTAGCAGTTAAGACTATTAAAACAAAGAGCAAGTGTTAAACATGAGATATTTCACCAAAACAGAGTAAATAAACAATTTCCAATTATATATATATGTATATATATATATATTATTGGTCAAGGTGAACTAATTCATATCGTTTTCATGCAATTCTCAGGGCGTCATGGTACGGACACGTACTGTAAGGGCACGTATTTGAACTTGTATTGCTCTAACACATGCTGATATACACTCAAGAACCAAAACCTGTCAATAACGAGTTGGCCCAACCTTTGGCGCGCAACACAGCTTTAACCCACCCTGGCATGGATGCCACAAGTCCTTGGTAGATGGCCGGAGACAGATTGTACCAAATGTTTAAGCAACGTTCACGCAAATCCGAGATATTGCGAATTGGTGGTCTTTGAACTCTGGGCTGCCGTCCCAGGATATCCCAAATGTGTTTTATCGGATTGAGATACGGTGAGTTAGGCGGCCAGGACACTACTGGAATTCAGCATCATGTTCCTGGAACCACTTCAACACAATTATAGCCTTGTGACAAGGGGCGTTGTCCTGTTGAAACATTCCATTTCCAGCTGGAAAAACAGAGGCCATGTAAGGGTGCAATTGGATACCCTGTAGCATTCATGGTCTGCTCTACCACAACCACGGGTCCCAGAGAAGGAATGTTTTGGTTCCCTATTTTCAATTTATATATATAGATATATATGTTTTACAAAATCTATCATATTTAAATGCATTAGAATATTTAATTAACTGGGAAAGCATTAATCATATCTACTACCCTTAAATAAACTAAAAGTAATAGATTAATTTATTATATAATAACACGCAATTTCGAAATAAATTACTGTGATGTATGCACACTGTTACAAAAGTCAAGGATAAATTTGCATGAAATTTTAAATATAATATCTTCATGCATACAGGTGCGATTTAAAATCATACTTATCTTACTTTAATCTTACTTTAACTATTTCATATACAAGATACTAAATAAATATATTTATACATATAGGGATATTTATACAAATAATTAATAAATTAACTATTAAACTATTAATGAAATATTAACTAAGTATTACATTCATTTATATACTGTAACTAAATATGAACATGTAAGAGATTTAATGTAATAGATATGTAATTTTTGGATTAAATTGAAAGAAAATACATAAAAAGCACAAATTTAATAAAGCACTAAATATTTAAAGCACAATCATTGTTAAATTAATCAATTATTTTATTATTAAAAGCACAATATATAAAAAACAATAAAAATAATGTATAATACACTGCTTTAAATAAAAATGAAAGACATTTAAAATAAAATAATATTTATGACATATTTTAAAGATGTGTTTGAAATTAAAACTACTTATTTATTATTTCTATTTTTAAACTTTCATTTGCAATGAAGAAAACTTATTTTTTTATGCTACAAATTAAGAATAATAAAAATTAATTGAAAGTCAGTATAATGATCGATGGTTTTTTTTATAAAGATCTTAATAAATGTCATGTAAAAAAATTCCTTTAATTCCTTTTTAATTTTTTATATTTATTTCTCATAGAAAATAAATTCATGTTTTTTTATTCACGATATAAAGTAGTGTATGATGTTGTTCTCAAATGTCAGGCATTCCCCACTAGAGTTCAAAGTTACCCAGTCCGCACAATGGACAACATGCCATGCATAGTGTACCAGCAAAATTCTAAACAAAAACACTAAGAATAGCATCTATTATAAAGAAGGTCGCTATGATGTTTTAACAGTAAGACATTCCGTTCTATAGATTTATCATTCTTATGCAAGTATAAATACTAACATAAACGTTTGTTCGAATTTTCTTTCGAACTAAGCTAAACTAAGTTGGAAATACTAAGCACTAACAATTATGCCAATGCGGTATTTACATCAAGAAATACATATGCACATAATAAAGAAAAAGAAATTACAGATTATTAGGTCCTATAACCAGTTGTTGCAATAAATAAAATTTTACTTTAATAAAAAATGAAGATGCTTTTTAAAAATGTATTGGAATGTTGAATTGGAGAAGAATCCAAGACATTCTCATTGACATACAGTCTGAAAATAAATACGTGACACTGCCGCACACTTCATTGATTGCTTTCCTGAGGTCCTGAGAAAGCTGTTGTTGCTGTGACTAATTCTCAGTGTTCGGCAACGCAGGATTGACAACCTACGAGTAGTCTACACATGGGTGAAGGGGAAGGGGGCAGCTTCTATTGTGATGTAGCACCCATAGTTTGGAGTCTGACTTGGCTCCGAGTACCTGAAGAAGGAGGGCAATGCCTTCCAGGATAACTGTAGGGAACACTACCCCGCATTTGCGTATCGTATAAACCCGGAAACCGGACCTGACCGAATAAAGAGTCCAGATGCTCAGCATCACAAATGCCATCGGGTCTCCTCGGTTTTGGAACAGTGTCTACAACAATGGAGCCAGCGGATTGAATTTCAGCCTTAATGCTCACCAGCGGCTGAGCCACGAATCGGGCACGAGAAAGCTAATACTAATGAACAATACGCAATGTTGACCACTTACTACTACTTCTGTCAATATAACAGCAAAGTATTTTCAATAAAATTATTATTATTTGACTATTTAATTATATTACTTTTATTATTTCTAAATTAAACATTCATTCCTGAAACATGTTCATAGAAAACGTTAATTTACTTCACAATCTATGTGTTTTAAGTACAAATGGATACATAAGCATTTAACTAAGAAGATAAGAGCTAACGACTCATTGCTGAGGATAAGCACAATATCCAGGGATGAAGCGGCATTTGCAAATTGAAAGCAGATTCCGAAAGTAAGATTCCTGGATAATAATCAATGATTTCTGGCAGGATGGCCAGAAACTCATTTCAGCAGGAATTCTGCATTAAAATAGAAAATTAAGATCGGCGAGTAAAAGACATAAATAGAACATGTGTGATCTGGTCGAGTTGACAAAACTTTGTTGTTTAATTATTTCATCGAATTCATTTCAATGGAATACAATATGTGTGCACGGAATTTCTAAGTGGCGTAGGATTTAAAATTTATTAATTCTGTCCTAGTATTCAACGGATGGTAAACTGAATTCAGATATTTCTTAGTGGAAATATACCACACGTTAATCAATAAATTGCACGAAAATTTTATTTCTTCAAATTTTTAAACATAATATGAGTTTAATTCATTTGAACAAAAGTTAAAAAGAATGTATAGATAATTTTCTAAAAAAATTAATTGCTTCTTTGAATCTTTTCTTAGATTTTAAATATTTTTTAAAGTGTTCCAAGATTTGTCCTCTAATTTAATTGATATATGTTTAACTTTTCTTCATTTTTGATGAATTCCTGTATCAAATAATTTCATATTTGTTTATTCATTTCATTCATATGAATTCATATTCGTGAAAGTGGTCACTGTTTATAGTTTGAAGGATAAAAAATATTGACAGATTAACGAATTCAAAAGCCTACAAGTCATTTAATCCCTCAATAATAAAAGTACTTTGTACCCTTCTATTTATATGAACAAATTTTACAAAAATATAAATAAATATGCTGGATATCGTAAAAGTATAAGTTATATTAAGTGTTTAGACTACAGTCAATTGCAGGAAAACTCCCAACACGTTGTTTATGAGAACCTGGAGACTTAAATACTAAGAAAATGCTGGTATCAACTATTCTTACTCAAGAAATATTACTTGTTTCTTCCGCTTTTATAGATTCAATAAAATTTAAAGTTCACTTTTGTTAGAGATTTTGTATCTGACTCTCTTATATATTTTTTTTTCAAATAATACACATTAAAAAAAATAAACAAAATTTCATTCAATTGTTCTATGTAAGGGACACACGAAATGAAATAAATTTTAAATTTATTAGTTTTTGTTCAACTTGGAAAAAAATGAATTTTAGATGAAGTCTGTTTATATAAAACTATCGTTATATTTTTTTTCAAATAAAGAAAAATTATATTTGAGTTTCCCAAATGTTATTGGTTATTTTTTCTAACAAATGTTATTAAAATGCATTTAACTTTTAAAGATTGCCATATAAATTTAATAATATGCTATTAAAAGGGGTATGATGGGCGAGTGACTAGCGATCGGTATCACAGGCTTAGGGATCGAGATCCTGCGGGGAATTGGATGTTTGTAGTGTCTCGAAATGCACTTTAAACCGTATTTGTAATATGTGTTATATACCGTGTGTTATATACCGTGTTATATACCGTATTTGTAATATACCGTGTTTCTAATATGACCGTACAACGCTGGACTGAAAATAGGGCTGAAAATCCTACCCCGTAAAAAGAAAAAAATCTCCTGTCACGAACTCTGCCGGTAAGCAGACATTTTTGGTTCCCCATGGGGTTGTTGCACCAATGAAGGAGAGGATAACGTTAAAAATCTTCATAAATGATAAGTAGTTATTAGCAAAATAGATGAACAAAACTGTTAATCTCAGCATTTGATATGGATTAGAAATTATGGAAAAAAGTTAATATACAAGTATAATGGATAAACTCGTATTCTTTATAGTAAAACATTTGTTTTCAACTCTAAAAGGAAAAAGAGGAGGTTCTAGGATCAAAATATATGTGCGTATTTTTAAATATATAAAATTAAAAATCAACTGGTTCGTAAACACTTTAAAAGTATTAATTTCTCATAATTTTAAATACTTTTAAAGTGTTTACGAACCAGTTGATTTTTAATTTTATATATTTACAAATACGCACATATATTTTGATCCTAGAAACGTTGCATATATCTGTTAGTTAATAGAAGTGTAGTAGATAACAAATAATTACAACTATTTTTAAATAAACACAATTAAAGCTGGTTTTTAAATAACAAATTTGTAGCGCTATCAAAAAAGTGTTATACTTACAAATGAATGGTAATTAAACATTATGATTAACATAACAATCAAAATTTATTTATTTTAACTTAATATGTATCTGATTATCATAAAGTACCATTCATTTAAAATTTAAAAACAAGTTCTGTAGGAGAAAAAAAAGCAATCAAAATATATTCAAATAAAAAAAACCTTATTTGATTGCAATAAAAAGTAATTTAATGTAACCACTACAGATAATTGAAATTTCTTCTTTTAGCAAACTATCAATTTGTAATTTAATATTTCCTTAGAAATATCCAAATAAATTTTAAGAAAATTGAATTCTTAATATTACATAAATATAATTTCCATTTTTTATCTCATTGATTCTAGATAAATTGATGAGATAAAAGAAAAAAAATACCCTCGAATATTTATTCATAAAAAAAGAAAAGGAAATCTTATCGAAAAATGACTAAAAGGTTTCCCAGATTGAAGCACTAGGACTTCACTAGTGACTTCCATCTACCAAGAGCCAATATCTCTGGCATCGTATGCAAATCCCTTGCTGTAAAATGGCCAGTTCAGTCTCCCTCCGAGCGATACCATCATCAACCCTTTACCCACCTCTTGCAACACCCCCGCACAAAGCGAGTTCTTTCACTTTCACGGCTTTATCAGCACTAAAGCAATTTTATGCGTCTCCGGTCAGAAACGAAATTGTTTTTCGTGCCCAGTACGGACACTTTTCCCACTTTGGTCATAAAAGTTTTATCTCGGTCGCCAAAGCGCCTCTTTTCTATACTATGGTGGCGGTTTTTTTCCTTTACCAACCATCCAGGCTGAAAAATCCTAAAAAGAGGGAGGACCCCCAGAATTTTTCTTTTCCATCCTTTTTAACATTTCTTGAACTTTATTCTTTCTTCCAACTTTTTCCTCCTCTTCTTTTCTTTTACGTTTGCAGATGAGATATTTACCGGTACTTCTCCCCAACACATGATTGCTTTTTTTTTTACCATCCTTTTTGTGTCCAGATATCCCTTTGAAGTGGTCCATAAATCTTGGACTGGAAGATGATGTTCTCCAGCAATGGCATCTATGCTCCAGAACCAAGATTTTTTTCTCTCCCTCGTGCTCTTCCAGACTAAACTGAAAAAGAAGAAAGAAAAGAAAAAAAGCATCCCCAACGTTTATTTATGAGCTGTTCGGTCTCGTATATTCGGCCATTTTTTTATACTACAGTGTTCTCCTTTTTTCCTCATCCCATGCTTTTGGATTTTTTTTTTACTTATTTAGATCTTTTCTTTTACTTGTTTGAGCTGTTGTACCCATTCTCCCACAAACCGTAACACATTTTATCTTTAGGAATTGGTAAGGATGTATTGTTTTAGGCTAAAACCTCGGTGAAGACCTGTTCGAACCTTTTTACTTATTCACAAAGTATGAAAAAACTATTCCGTGATCTTTCTGCTGGAAATGGTAATATTCAGCAATGTGTAGAAAGGAGATTTTAAAAATGAATGGAAAAGAGATGAAGGAAGAATGCCTAGACGATTCTCTGTGTCTTTTATAGAAAAATTGCGAAATTCTGGAATAAATGCTCATCCCGCAAAGAAGGTAATATAGTTTACAGTGGAGGGAAAGTTGAAAAGGAATAAATATTATTTCACGTATTCAATACATATTTTACTTTCTGTAGCAAAAATAATAGGACAAAAGTGCAGTAACAGAGAGAAGATCTTTATAACTTAGAGAGTTAAAAATGAAATGTTATTATAATATTTTACTGGATCAGTCATTTAAATAGTATGTTTAAAATTTATCTCAACAACGATTCATTTATTGATAAGCATTTAAAAGATTATTATTGCCAGTAATACGTAATTGCTGTTAAAAATCATTCATGAATTATTCTATTAAAACTAAATTAATGTCACCTCTTCTTTCTTTGTAATAAAATAACGCAAAAGTGTAGTAAAAGAGATGAATTCATTTTAAGACAAATTTTTAAACCTAGAGAGATAAAAAAAAAAGAAGAGATGTAGTTATAATATTTTACTGATCAGTGATTTAAAAATAGTATGTTTAAAATTTATGGCCTGAGTGGTCGAGTACTAGCCCCTGAAGGCTCGGTACCACATCACTTTTTCGTCTTCGACTCCCGGCGGTGCTATGGATGTTTGTAGGGGTTTGGAATCCACTGTAAGACGTAGGTCCTGGACTCCTATGATTGTAAGAGCGTCACGGAGCAAAGGTCAGACTTCTACCTACGGTCAGTCCTACCATCGCAACAGAAGCTGCTTCCTTTCCCTTCAACCATGAGTGCATAAAGGTTCGTGGGCTTGGTTTAGATTAGATATCTACCAAGTGGGATAAGTAACAACAACAACAATGATATAACAATATAATTTAACATGCGTAAACATAACTTAATAATAATTAATTAAAAGATTAATGGAGAAACTCATAATCTTTATAGTAAATCACTTGTTTTCAACTCCAAAATGAATAAATACTTAATTATGAGAAATTAATACTTGTAAAAGTGTCTCCGAAACAGTCAAATTTTATATTCAGAAGTGCACTAAATTTTATATATTTACAAACAGGCACGCATATTTTGATCCAAGAAATTTCGCATATATCTGTTAGTTAATAGATGTATCGTAGATAAAAAATAATTAAAAAAATTAAAGCACAATTAAACTGTTTTTTAAAAAAAAAAATAGGAGCAGTATCAAAAAAGAGTGCCTTACTTACAAATAATGGTAATTAAACATGCATATATTTAACTGGAATAATTTATAAACTGTTACAAGATTCTTTATAACAAATTATTACATCTTAATGAAAACATTATGACTTACAGAAAAACTCAAATTGATTTATTTAACTTAAGATGTATCGGATAATCATAAAATACCAGTGATTTAAAAGTTTCAAACAAAATTCTGTAGGAAAAAAAGTAAAATCAAAATATATTCAAATAGAAAAATCTTATTTGATTGCAATAAAAAATAATTTAATGTAATTAAAAATAATCGAAATTTCCTCTTTTTACCCCTTCAACTTTCCTTTAAAATGGCTAAATAAAGTTCTAGAAAATTAAATCTTAATACACATAAATATAATTTCCATTTTTTATCTCATCGATTCAATTCATTCTTCAGAAACAATGAGATAAAAAGAAGAAGAAAAAATACATAAAAAATTCATAAAAATCATAAAAAAGAAAAGGAAATCCTATCGAAAATGCCTAAAAGGTTTCAGACTGAAACACTGTGAAGTGACTTCCTTCTACGAAGAGCCAATATCTACGGCATCGTATGCAAATCCCCTTCGATGTAAATCACGCGTTCCAACTCACTCGAGGCGATACCATCATCCAACCCTTGGCCCAGCATCCTTGCCACACCCCACACAAAACGAGTTCTTTACTTTCACAGTTTTCTTATCAGCACCACAGCAATTTATACGTTTCCGATCAGAAACGAAAGTGTTTTTTCGTGCCCAGTACGGACACTTTTCCCACTTTGGTCATAAGTTTTTTATCTCGGTCGCCAAAGGGCATCCTTTTCTATACTATGAAGGCGGTTTTTTTCCCCAACCATCCAGGATGGTAAAAATCCTGAAAGAGAGGGGAGCTCAGAAGTTTTCTTTTCCATCCTTTTGACATTTCGTACTCTATTCTCTTCCAACTTTTTTTTCTCTCTTCTTTCTTTTTTACGTTTGCAGATGGGACATTTACTGGTACCTCTCCGCAACACATGATTGCTTTTTTTACCATCCTTCCCTTACGTCCAGACATCCCTTTGAAGTGGTCCCTAAATCTTGACTAGAAGATGATGTTTTGCAGCAGGGGCATCTATGCTCCAGAACCAGGATTTTTCCTCCGTGCTCTTCCAGACTAAACTAAAAAGAAGAAGAAAGAAAAAAAAGCATCCCAACGCTCTATTTATGATCTGTTCGCTCTCGTATATTCGACCATTTTTTATACTAGAGTGTTCTCCTTTCTCCCCGTCCTATGCTCTTTTTTACTTTTTGTTTGAGCTTGTAGTCCCCCCTTCCTCCCTAGCTACCGTAACACATTTATTTTTAGGAATTGATAAGGATGTATTGTTTTTAGGCTAAATTTGGCGGAAAGACCCGTACGAGCCTTTTTTATCTTATTCACGAAAGATCGAAAAAAGCTCGTGATCTTTCTCCTGTAAATGGTAATATTGAGCAATATGTAGAATGGAGATTTTTAAAAAAAATGAATGGGAAAAGAGAGTAAAAGGGAAGAATGCAGTAGACGGTCTCTCTGTCTCTTTATAGGAAAAAATTGCGAATTCTGGGGAATAAATGCTCATCCCGCAAAGAAGGTAATACAGTTTACAGCGGAGGGGAAAGTTGAAAGGGGATAAATATTATTTCATGTATTCAATACATATTTTACTCCTTTCTTTCTGTAACAAAATATTTGAAGAATCTGTAGTAAAAGAAATGATTCCATTTTAAGACAAATCTTTATAACTTAGACGGATAAAAAATAAAGAAATTTTTTTTAAATTTTACTGAATAGTTATTTAAATAATATGTTTAAAATATATTCAACAAGAATTCATTTAATGATAGACATTTAAGGACTATTATTG
>BPLQ01013089.1:0-61613 GCA_021605075.1 Caerostris darwini | reverse complement strand
GCTCATTAGCTTTAAAATAGCATTCTCAAGACTTGGCACTGTCAAACTTTGGGCTGAATCAGCCTCGAGGTGAAAGATTAAGTAAAATCTTTTATTTTCCATCGACAACTCTGTCTCCTTCACATATGGTAAGTGACAAAAGACTTCCAAAGTCCTGAAAGCTTTTCGTATACATGGTTCGAACCGTTAAAAGATTTTGGTAGAAATAATTAGGAATTCCTAGAAACGGTTGACATCTTTTCCAACTCTTAATTCTGATAGAGTTTTACTTAACTGCTCAACTTGCTAATCCATTACAGTTAAGATCCTTTACTTATTGACATTATTTTTTTACTTCTGATGGCCTTTTCACTTAATCATGTAATCCTCTGGAATCTTTTCCTACATACGTTAATCTCCTCATTAATTCCTCATACATTTATTTAATCTCTTTATTTGTTGATGCTTTGCATGATTTACGATTTATTTTTTTTTTTTTGCACTTTATTTACGGTGCTATTTTTTTCTTTGCTATTTTTTTCGCTGTAGTTCCTGGAATTCTTCAGGTAGTTTGAAATTTGTCTCAATTTATTTAATATTATGTCCTAAGCGTTTAAGTGTCCTCATCACTATTTTTTTCATTTATTTATTTTTTTTTTTTTTTTTTTTTTTTTTTTTTGTATTTAGGTTTCTTTATGGCAACCTAAATTAATTCTGGTTTTTTTCTGTGTATTTAAGTAATTTTTATTAACTAACGTTTCATTTTAACTGAATTTTGTAAGTTTATTTTCTTAATTATTATCCAATCAAATTATAAATAATAAAGAACACCTGTGATGTAATTTTTATTAAAGTAATTTTGGTGATTTATATTTCTTTTATTTTGATGTTGTTAAAAAATAAAATTCTATAAGCATCAGTTACACGCTTAAAATTTAATGATATTGATCATTGCTCTTAATATGTCCGACTCGTAGATCAGTGGCAACGTTAGTTTCTAGTGAGCAATAGGGCACCATTTCAATCCGCTGGCGATCTGTTGCAGACACTGTTTCAGAAATGAGGATACTCGATGGTATTTGTGATGTTCAGACTATCTGGGGGGAGTTTTCTGGATTTTCACGCATGCGAAACACAAATGTTGGGACCCTAAAAGTTTTCCCGGAAAGTACTTCCCTCCTTCTTCAGCGACTTTGGAAACAAGTCACACTTTTTCCTACGGGTGCTCCATCACAACAGAATCTGCCCGTTTACCTCCTTCCATGAGTAGATTACTCATGGGATGACCATCCCGCACTGCAGAACGTTGAGGATTAAACACACACGCTCTTAATATTTCCCTTAAATCCAGAATATTATTCAGTGGTTTTCCACACTCCTATTCATCTAGTCGAGCACAAAAGAACGACATTCCTTCCGACGGATTTATCATAGTCATCTCCTGAACGGACTCGTAAACTTTTTGTTCAGAATTATACAAGAATCTGGAACAAGCTCTCTTAATTTAAAAGTCCAGGTCAAATTCCAGTCTTTCATACCAATACTAAAAATGTAACTTTATCGAGCATTGCAAATTTCATTGCATTTTGCAACAAATATTTCGAGTGGAAAAGATAATTGCAACTTATTCCTTATGTATATTGATATTTACTATTTCTTAAAAAACTAGGGTTGATCTTGGGTGACACTGTTTAGTCGAAAAAAACCCAAGAAAATGAAATTAAGAAAAATGCATCGACAAATATAAAAATTAAATAAACGGATGAAGAACCACTGATTGGGGGATCATTAATTTGGGGATGATAAATAATGCTTTTTTTTGTTATTGTCGTATCCCCTGAAGAGTAGAAGAAAATCAAATATCGTGTTCAGTCCGAGTAATATTGGCTATGTTGATGGCCTGCTCGGAGTATATATCTTTGTATTTCTTTATGTATCAAGGGATGGTCTAGACGGCGTATGTATGGTGGCTGCAAAAGCTGGACAGCCAAAGGCCTGATGAGGAGTAAGCTCGACATCAGGGCAGTTGCCCCATTTTTGGTATTTTTTTAATGCCCTCAGCTGAAATGTTCATATTTTTGTGTTGCTTCATTCTTAATCTAGTGAGAGTAGTATTTTTTTTTGTGTGTGTCTTCATTTAGTGTTCTGCAATTTGGTATTCAGTTTTTAATCTTTAAAACAATTAATGCGTTTTGTTTTCGGGAAATTAGCAATGGCTTTACAATATTACAGATTATGTCATCAGCAATTTCAATACAAGCAAAAAATTTGACAAAATTTTGACAACTGTCAACCTAGGAATATTGGCCAAAATTTGAAAAATAATAAGAAAATATTAACTCTTACATATTGATACACCTAATTCATTATAAAAAAAAAGCCTATCATTTACTTAAGTCACTAAATATTTTATTAAACACAATTCCTTAATCCAAATGAGTATATCTTGATCGAATCCCAATCTTTATTAAATCGCACACCCAGTGAGACATGTTCCCATGCTTCCAAAGGAACTCCCACACGAACATGTCAACTTAATGGCTGTAACGCGAACAAAACAATCCCCTGATTAATGAATTAAGCATCGTGTCAAGCCAATTCTTAATTGACACAAACATTCGCGCGTTATCGATATCACAGAGGCAGAGTATCATTAATGAAGCGTGTACGCGCATTAATGTGCAGAAGTTTTGCTTCTTTCTAACTGGTTGAATGACGTTACAAGCAAATAATTTAATCTGCGACGAAATTTGCTTTAGATAAAGACCCCTTTCAAGTGAATTATTTGTGAGGGATCAGTGATTGATTAAATCGCATCACAAATCATATTACGTCTCTCATTGAAAAATGTTAATTTTTCAAACCACAATCGCAAAATCAAACAAAATATCAAAGAAAGAATTTTTTGAATTATTTTATAATTGCATTTTTTCAATTATTTTATATGATATTGCAACGAAATCTGATCTATTTTGTCATTTATGAATGCAAGTATGTGAAAAATATCAAAAATATTTATTTTAAAAAGTAGAATTTTATTAAAATTTTTACTTACATTCGTCAAATGCAAGCAAATCATATAAGTATAGATGTTCAATTAATTTCTTCAATTCTTGTACACATTATTGAAATTAAATCTGTTACCTATGAAGGTGAGTTTCTAAACATTATATAAATACTGTTTACTTTCAAAGCAAGAATTATTATAGAATATTATTATTATTATTATTATAGTATTAAGACAGTCAGCATATTTGTTACACATAGTTTTGTAACCAATATAGTAATTACACCAATTATCATAAGACTGTAGAAAGGATTCGTAGATTTATATTTATTGCAATGGTTAATCATAATGTCTTAATGTTATTCAATTATTTTAGATAGGTTTCAATTATCCTGCATTCAAATAATTTTCCATCACATTTAACGGATTATGATAAAAAAAAATTTAGATATATTCTTTGCAGTAAATTTCTTTTCCTGAAATATTTTTACATCGACATCCAAAATAGCATGTCAAGCTATTGTTCCCATATTAGAAAACTGTATAGAACAATAATATATGATCAATAAAAATCTATATTAATTCCATTCTAATTGCAAATTATTACATAAATAATACATAATGCATCATACTTTTAATATTTTGCATTTAATAGCAAATTGAAAATGGTAAGTGCATTTAAAATTTAATTACCGAGAATGTATAGAGAATCGCATAATCGCTTCCTGTCTTTCCCTTTTCAGAACTAAGAAATGTCTCAGAAAAGACTTCTAATTTAACATCCATTAGACACAAAATGTTCTAGGCGTTCAAATTTTTGGCTCATTAGCTTTTAAAATAGCATTCTCAAGACTTGGCACTGTCAGACTGTGGAGTGAACCAACCTCGAGGTGAAAGATTAAGTAAATTCTTTTATTTTCCATCGACAACGCTGTCTCCTTCACACATGGGAAGTGACAAAAGACTTCCAAAGTCCTGAAAGCTTTTCGTGTACATGGTTCGAACCGTTAAAAGATTTTGGTAGAAATAGTTAGGAATTCCCAGAAACGGTTGACATCTTTTCCAACTCTTAATTCTGATCGAGTTTTACTTAACTTGCCAACTTGCTAATCCATTATAGTTAAGATGCTTTACTTGTTGACATTATTTTTTTACTTCTGATGGTCTTTTTCACTTAATCATGTAAGCCCCTGGAATCTTTTCCTACATACGTTAATCTTCTCATTAATTCCTCATACGTTTATTTAATCTCTTTATTTGTTGATGCTTTGCTCCTAATTTCATTTACTTCCATATTTTTTTCCGCTTTATTTACGATGGTTTTTTTTTTTGGTATTTATTTTGCTGTAGCTTCCGGAATTCTTTAGTTTTGAAATTTGTCTCAATTTATTTAATATTATGCGCTAAGCTTTTAAGTGTTTATCATCATTATTTTTTTTTTAATTTATTGTCTTTTTTTTTTGTTGTTGTTGATGTTGACATTTAGAATTCTTTATGGCGAATTACATTAATTGGGATTCTCATTTCCGTGTAGCTAAATAATTTTTATTAACTAACGTTTCCATTTAGCTGAATTTTGCAAGTTTTATTTTCTTAATTGTTAACCGTTTAAATAATAATTTATAAAAATGTTCTTTGCTATTATTTTTGTTAAATTAATTTTGGCTACTTTAAATTTTTATTTTGATGTTGTTAAAAATTTAAATTCGATCAACATGCCCTGATGCCAAGCTTACTCTCCATTATGTATTTGATTACCCAGTTGTTGGAGCCTTCATACATTGTCTGGACCATCCCTCGGAAGAGGATTTATACTCCAAGCTTACAATCAACACAATCAATTTTATTGGGAATCACCAAGATATTTGATTCTCTTGTACTTTTCAAAGGATACGACAACAACAATAACATGGCTACAATTTAGTGATATTGATCATTGCTCTTAATATTTCCCTTAAATCCAGAATATTATTCAGCATTCCTATTCATCTCGTCGAGCACGAAATTAAGACATTCATTCTTAAAGATTTATTATACTCGTCCCAGGTACGCAGACATCAACATTTGTCATCACATTAAGTCTCATCAGCATCAACATTTGTCATCACATTAAGTCGTCACATTTGTCAACAAATATTTCAAATGAAAAGACAATTGAACTTTATTCCTTACGTTTAAAGTCTACTGTAACTATTTTTAAGCAAATAGTCAATATCAACTGCAAGCAGTTGATATTGACTATTTGTTAAAAAACTAGAGTTGTTCTTGGGTGACATAGTTGGGTAGGAAAAAAACAAGCAAAAAAAAATTAAGAACAATGCATAAACAAATAAAAAGATTAAATGACAAAGAACAACTGGGCCACTTAGTTGTGAATGATAAATAATGCTGTTGTTGTTTTTGTCGTATCCCCTGAAGAGTACAAGGAAATCAAATATCGTTGTGTTCCGGAATAATATTGGTGATGTTTATATCCACCTCGGAGAATGAATCCTCTTATAAGGAATAGTCCAGACAATGCATGGCAGCGGCAACAGCTGAGCAATCAAAGATATGATGAGGAGTCAACTCGAAATCAGGGCAGTTGCCACATTTTTGGTATTTTTCAGCCCCATCAACAGAAATTTTCATACTTTTGCGCTGCTTCATTTTTAATCTTGTGAAAGTAGTAGCTGTTCTCTTGTCGATAGTTAGTTCTGTAATTTGATATTTTGTTTTAAACTTTAAAACGATTAATGCACTTTGTTTTAGAGAAATAATCAATGAATGTTTATTATTACAAGATTATGCCATCAGCAATTGCAATATAAACAAATAATTTGACAAAAAAATTGATAACTCTCAACCTTGGAATGTTGACCAAAATTTGAATAATAATATGAAATCATTAAATCTTACATATTCGTTCATCATTATAAAAACGACATATCAATTCCTTAAGTCACTAAACCTTATATTAAACACAATTCGTTAACAAAATTCAGTATATCCTAGTCGAATACCAATCTTTATTAAATCGCGCGCCCAGTAAGACATGTTGCCAGGCTTTGAAAGGAGCTACGACATGAACAAGTCAAATTAATGACTATAAAGCGAACAAAACAACCCCCTGATTAATGAATTAAGCATCGTGTCAAACCAATTCTTAATTAACACAAACATTCGCGCCTTATCGATATTACAGAGAACAGAGTATCATTAATGAAGCATTTACGCGAATAAATGAGAAGGAGTTTTGTTTCTGTCCAACTGATTGAATGACGTTATAAGCAAATAATTTAATCTGCGACGAAATTTGCTTTAGATAAAGACCCTTTTCAAGTGAATTATTTGTCAGAGATCAGTGATTGTTTAAATCTCACCACAAAACTCATTATGTTTATCATTAATAAATGTTTAATTTTCAAACCACAATCGCAAACACAAACCAAATTACAAAGAAATAATTTTTTGAGATATTTTATTACCTTTCTTTAATTCTTTTATAAAATATTGTAACGAAATCTGGTCTATTTTGTCACCTATGAATGTGAGTACATGAACGATATAAAAATACTGCTTCTTTTCAAAAGTAGAATTTTTTCAACCGTATGTGCTGATTTTATATGACTGTACAGTGTTGAGTGTAGGACTGACAACCCTACCTCGTAAAAAGAAAAAATCTCCTGTCTAGAAATGTGCTAATAGGCAGACGACCTTGTCCAACCATCGGGTTGGTGCACCAAGGAAGAAGATGAACAAGAATTTTATCAAAACTTTAACTTATATAGTCAACTGCAAACAAAACAGAAAATAATAGTTCTGAAACTAATGCAAACGTAGGTTTTCCGATAAAAAAAATGCATTCACTCGAAGAAATAAGATTCGTTACACATTTTAGAATAGGAACCACTACAAAAAAATAAAAACTGAGTTTTCAGTGAGAAACTTTAATAATCAATACTGAGTGAGATTACTTCCCAAGTCTTCTCTTAATTTGTTAACATTAAGCTAATATCTGACTTGTGCTCTGTAAGATCGATAAGGTCACATACTTGTCTAACATTTTACTTCTTCTCTATTGGCGCAACCTCACCATGGTGGGCCAAGGCTGTCTGCCTACTGGCAGATTCCAAATGATAAGATGTTTTTTTTCGGGTTAGGGTTGTCTGCCCTACGTCCAATGCTTGTCAATGATATTAGATTACTTGCTGCTTAAAATAGAATCCGAACCACTATAAATATTCATGGCACATCAGGGAAACTCAAAACCTGTGCCATCGTGCACCAATCACTCGAACATCAGGCACCTAAGCCTTTTACTAATTCAGAAAATTGGCCGTTGATTGAGCTAAAAAGTTTTTCATCTTATAGTGCACATTTGGCATTTTTTTACAAAATAAATAGAGTAAATGAAATAATAAACAATTATTAAAACTACTAATTCATTGCACAAAAGTTGATTCAGAACAGAACAGAATTCCCTTTAAAACAGCACTAAAAATACATGAAAGTTAAAGCTCAATCGAGTAAGGAATTCGACTGTATTCGGAACATTATCTAGACATTTCTCTTCTTTGGCCGCATCAATTTAATAGCAATTTTGCTTCCTTCCAGAAAGTTCGAAAAAAATCAGTACCTAACATGGTCTAATACCTACCGCCAAGCATTTACAAAGATCGCCAAATTGAACAATCACTTTAACTTGAAGCTTTGTCTTTTACTCTGTAAAGTGTATTTTTGGCAGATTTTTCCAAATAAAAATATTTTACATGATAAATAAAAAAAAATCCTCATTTTCAATTTAAAAATATAAAAATTACTATTTATTAATATATTGCGAAAAGTTCATTGTGATATTAATATAACACTATATTAAATTGTGTTATAATTGCATATATATATATTTGTTTTTAGATTTACATAATAAGGTTTTACAAAAATCTGTTTAAACACTTACCATATTATTGTCTAACAATATTTCGATATAAATACCAAATAATAACTTTATCATAATTCAGTGTGTGGCAAAAATTCTGATACGGATGAACTAACCTCACGATCTCAAGTCATTACCGCTTTATTAACATTGGATGTTTTTCAATCCCTCCTGTTTGTTTCACACTCTCCCTATATATATCTTGTTCAAATTTTCAATCGTTCATAAAATACTTATTTATTCATCCATTCAAGTTCAAATACATTTTTTTTGAACTTGTAGTGGATGACACGTGATGTTAATACGGTTTTTTTTAAATATTAATTTACTAATTAAATTTAATTAATTAATTTTAGTTATATAGGAGAAAAAAAATTATCTTATATAACTTTCTCTGTTCTTTGTTGACCTAAGTAGGAATTGACTTTGAAAAAAAAAATTATTACTTCCTTGTAATAAACCAATTAAAATCGATTTTTATTTACTATTTAATATGTGCTATTAATGACATGCAAATAGAATGCTTTCTTTGAAATCTAATTTAATTTGTAGATAGAAATTTTTGTCAATTTTTGAATTGAATTCCACGAACACTGTTATTTGCTAATAATGGATGTAATATAGATAAATGATTTGAAAATGAATTTATTTAATTACATTTTCTGGTTTTAATCTCATCTGAACTTTTCCACTGATAAACGTTTACGATTCCTTAATGTGCATGCTGTGATAAAATTGAAGTATAAAGAAAATGTTTTTATTTAAAGGCTGTTGCTTGTAATCCTTGTCTCAAAAGAAGAACAAGCTATTAACTCTTTTAAATAAATATTTTCTCAGAATTTCAGTAATCACCATTTAAAATATTCAAATTAATAATGAAAAATATTTTAATATATTTGATGGTTATTAAGCTAAGCGTATTAGTTGAATAACCATTAATCACTTAAGCCTAGTGATTTCAAATTTTATTAATGTATAATACTAGATTTAATTAACCAGTACTTGAATTACTGTGTTAAAAATCTAAATAATTATAACAGACTATAAAAAACAAATAATAAATATTATATACAGCATTATATATATATATTATATACAGCATTGGTTATCAAGCTAAGCTTAATGGTTTAATAACTATTAATCTATTAAGCTTAATTGTTATCAAATTTTATTAATGTATTATTCTAGAATTAATTAATCAATTCTTGAAGGTGACTGTGTTAAAAAAAACTACATAACCATTTTAATTTAAAAAATAAGGAATCGCAAAATAACATTAGCATCCAAATAATATGTTAGAAAACTATATATTATTTAATAATAAAACTATATATTATGTACTGCATAGGCATTATTATATTAATGAAGAATTTCAGCATTTGTAAAACTTTTGATCCACACAAAAACTACATAATCATACATTTCAGTTTGGGTAAAGTTTTCCTAATTAGTTTTTATTCAATTATCTAAGAAACAGTTAGTAGAAGAAGACTGATGTCTTTAATTATCAAGAGAATTAGGGAAAACAGAGATACTCTAAAAGTATGGCAGTCGGTAAAAATAAGATAATTTAAAGAAGCGAGATTCTTCGAAAGTTTTTCATCGAAAGCGTAATGTCAATAAATGTAATATAAAATCGAAAAATCTATCTAGCAAACTAAATAGTTGAAGTAATTAAAGGATAAAAAAAATCCATCAAAATAAGGAAATCAACGTAATAAAAATGAACAACATATGAAGCTCCCTTAACTAGCTGAAATACATTACACTGCGTGAAAAAAATTGAAGGACATTAGATTATTTTTGATAAATGAATAATGACGCATTTTTAAACAATTAATTTATTCACAACGTTTTTACATGCAGATACCTGTATCTAGACAAAACAAAAAAAACGCAATTAAAAAAATGTACTTCCTTAATAAAAAAAAATGGTTTACGATCTCATAATCAGTGAAAAATAGAAGGACACTTCTAAATAGAATGTGTACTATAGAAATTAATATTTGGAATTCTTTTCCTGTTGGGTTGAATTACTTCGAAGATCTATTTAGCATCGAACTGTATAAAGATTGAATTTTGTTTGGCAAAATTGTCCCATTTAAACTTTAATGATTTCTGCAGCTTTAGCTACAGATTTAAACTGCTTTCTACCCTCGTAAACACGACATACAATCATTGCCCATATGTTCTCTACAATGTCGAGATAAGGACTTTTTTATTTAAAGGCCAATGTAAAAATCGAACATTGTTTGCTGCAAACCAATCTTTAACACCATTTGCAGTGTGAAATGATGCTCCATCTTGCTGAAAAATCCAGTCGTCTCCATTTAACTCTGTCCAATTAATAATGAAAATTTGTGTTTAGAGTCTGGATGTAGTCTGTATGGTTCTGTCTACCATTTAGAAAGACTAAACTTGTCTTGCCTCCATAGCCAACTGCTTTCAAATTTTATACCATTAAACCACCTTTAATTAACCATCTGTGTAGAATAAGTTTCTTCTTCAAAAAAAGTGCCAAATAATACTGATAACCATCTGGACCAACAAATTTAAATTTATCATACAGGAAAATATATACTGAGGTCCATTCTGAGCTACAGGACATGTGGTCTTTAGCCCACTGCAGTCGGTTCTTCATGTGTCCTTCATTCCACTTCGGATGGTGCTTCCGTTTTTGAAGATGTACTTTTTGAGAATTTTATGTCAGTTATAGACAGTTCTTTTGTTAAAAAAAAACTGTAATTTTGATTGAAAAAATGCGCCTCGCCGAACTTCCACCAGTCTTTTGAGTTCAAATGATATTTCGCTGATCACGTAGGGATAGAGTTTTTTAATAATCTTCCTGTCTTCTTATTACTTCTGTCACTTTCAGGGTTTCTTATGAAGTTCAAACATTATTAGGACTGATTCGTAGCTGCCGTGCAAAAACTCATACCTTTGCCTTCAGTTTTATAGGCAACTTTTGGCCCTTCTGAAACTTCAATATTCCTCTGGAAACATTAAAACCAACAAAAACTGATTTCTTTAAATTATTCTTGTTAAAAAGGAATTAAAGGAAAAGAAAAGACTTACCTAAAAACTTTCCAACAGCTTCTAAATAGATAATTTGGATGTGAGATTCTTCGAAAGTTTTTCATCGAAAGTAATGTCAATAAATTCCTAATATAAAATCGAAAAAAATCTAGCAAACTTTAGTTGAACGTAAATTAAAACTCTAACAAAAAACTCCATCAAAATAAGGTCAAAACAGTAAAATAAAAATGTACAAAAAATGACTGTCCTTCTACTTTTTACATGGTATGAATAATAAAGAAGGAAGAGCATAAAAATAAATTCTATCTGAAACTCTATAGATGTCGTGGATGAAGCAATAACACCAAATTAGAATACTAATTGAAACTTCAGAACTTTTTTGGCAATACAACCATTACTTGTTAACATACTAGTAATTAATTTCTGAAATTATTTAACGAGTAAGAAAAATTGAATACATCAAAATTGTAATTTTAATAAACGTGATTATTTATTATTGTAAATAGAAAATTATTTTTTACACCAGGAATTGGACCTGAGAGCAATTATGTTTCCCATATGTAGCAGATATGTAGGGAGAACACATATGTATCAGATTTAGAATTACACATAGTGCATCATGGGAGTTATCCTGCAATATACACACATGGTGCCTCTATGAATTGTAGGGAACTGCCCCTGATTTGACTTGTTCACCTTTTTGACATAAATGGAAGAACTCTCAGTGGTTGAGCTTATTAAATTATACATGTATAGTCGGTACCCAGTACCTAAATTTCAGTCATGCGCGCCTGCAGGATTTCGAACTCCTTCAAGATCAACGGTCTTATATTTTATGACTCTGTTTTTCACTGAGATCACCAAACTTGTGTACCACTTACTGATAATAATGCAAAAACATTTACTATTGCTTTATTTGTTGTAGGCTGGCTGTTTGTTGATAGCTTGTCGGGATGCATGCTTGTCAAGACTTTTTAAATATTATTCTTCTTCATTGACGCAACAGCTCATTTGAATAAAGAATTTGTTAAAAATAATGGCTAGCTTTATGTAAAAAATCTTGTTATTACCTCTCTCTTACTAAAATTTTAAAAAAAATTTATTCATATTAAAATTAATTGCTTCTTATTTGCAGGTAGTGAAAATGATGGCCATAGTGGTGGTGCTCTTCGTAGTCTGTTGGCTGCCCATCCAGATCTTCAGCCTCCTGGTGTACTTCACCCCAGAGTACGTGCTGCCGGAACAGGATGAGAACTTCCCTGGGTTCGCTGCTGCCTTCCTGTGCTGCCACTGGCTCTCCATGGCCAACAGCTTCGTCAACCCCATCGTTTACTGCTTCATGAGTGACAACTTCAGGGTAAGATTCAATTCTCCCATCTTTTATATTACGACTTAATGTAACGTATTCTCTTTCATATCCAAACTTATATTTATGAAGCAATTATCACGGTAAGAAAGAAATAGAAATATAGTTTACCTCATTATTTCATTTATTCATCATTTGTTTCATAATTATTATTTAAATGAACGATTCTTAAGACTTTTTTCATTTATTATGACTTATTTATTATTACTTATTTATTACTTATTTATTATGACTTATTTATTAAACTTATTTATTGACCTAGTAGTAACGAATGCAGTTAGTGTGGGGATGGCTTTAAGTTCGTCCATTATAAGGCAACTAATAACGTCTATTACTGTTACTACTTTCAGAAACAAGATGGCTCACATCAACATTATGACAGCATATGTAAAATGTAAAACTGTCTGGTGGGTGATTTTGTGTTTTATATGATAAGGCACACAAATAGGAATCAAATACTAATACTCAAATACATCAGTCATTTTTCTTTGAGTTTAAAATAGCCGTTTTTTAATAATTTTGGTTGCTGAAACGATTATGACAATGACAATTTGAAATTAGCTCCTGTTCAAGAGATATTTGTTACTTAAAATTTTCACTATGAAATAATGCGATAAAAAAAATGGGACACCCTTAATAACTTCTGCAAATATCATCAGATATTCATGCAAGTATAATCACTGAAAATAGCTCGAAAGGAATTAACTTATGATACAATACAGTTGATTAACTGTTAATTAACGACTAACTCGAAGTTTTTCTATTACAGAACTCGAAATTTTTAGTGCAATCCTTTTCAGTGTATGTAAATTTGCATACCCATCAATATTTAGAAAAAATTCCCATGACTTTTAAAATTACGGGGGAAAAGCCCGTATCCAGTATTACACTCTCTTCGTTCATAATCTGAATAATATAAATAATATACCATCTTCTTGTTATAATTACTAAAAAAAGCAAGAAATATTTGTTTGGTCTGATTGAAAAGCGTTTGTAAACAATAAAAATAATTGAAATTGTTTTTAATAGTAATTATTACACATTTGTATTACTTTATGACACTTATATCATTTAATTTCAATAAAATCTTTAAGGACAACATCTTATGATCAATGAATAATTAACTACCCCATATAAAATTACATCATTTTTTGTAGTAACATCTAGAATTTTCTAAGCCAATGGCATCAAACAGTGAAGTTCGATATTTTTTTTTTAACTTCCTCAAATTAACTAATGAACTTTAGTTCAAGACAGCTATTATAAGTATTGGTTTTTAAAATTTATGTACTCCGACCAATAAGAGTGTTTTAGGTGTAAGAAAGGCGAAGTTTTCTTTTTTGCACTGATTATTTATTGCTAATTGATTAAAGTGAAAGAATTTTTGCATCACTGCGGTTTAGTAAAAGCGTTTTTAATAAAGACTTATAAGAATTTCGCCCTATTCCTAACTTTTTTTAAAAAAGGAATTGAATAAATTGTAATTATTCAACATTTTTATTCTTTTAATAAGACTTAAATTAATAAAGACGGAAAAATTGGATATTAATGAAGTAATATTTCAAATTATCATATAATTGTTAAATGGTAACGTTTTTAAAATTTTATGATTTGAAATTAATTTATAAATGGCCCACTTTCTATTAAATCATTTTTTTTAATTACGAATCAATATTTTTTAAATATTTTTTGTTATTACTAGTCCTGCAACTATTTTATTATATTTTTTTTTTATAAATTAACCTTTTTATTTGCAATGGCTGTGTAGTTATTTTATTTTTATTCATTTCAAATATTATTACTAACTCTTATATTTTTTTTGTATGACGTTCGTAGATTACTTTCAATAATTTAATATGTTTACTTTTTAATTTTTAATTTAAATTTTTTTTATATTTATGTTTTAAAATCAATGAATATTATTTTTCAGACCATTTCGTATTTTATCCCTTTGCACTCGATGGCTCCGGAGCGGAGCCATTTAAAATTTGTCTTCAAGCTCGAGGGCTCAACTACTGAGACAATGCAAATAACAATATAAATAATGCGTTTCCTTTAATGCGTATATCAAACTTACATGTGAATACGATCATTTCACTAAAATCGCTTCGAATTGCTGGTAATACGAATGAAAAAAAAATTCGAGTACAAAGAGTTAAATTTAATGTCTTACTTATTTTGTTTGATAACATTAAAATTTATCGGTTTCTTTTTTAAAAATTTTATACTGCGTAGTGGTTTGAGTTAAATAAATCCAGTTAAAAAATATATTATCTAATTGTATAATAATATAAATATATATTATAATCAGTTTTATTTTGAATCGTTTCTTAGTTCTAATTTTGAACTTTTGAAATGTTTTATCAGTAAAAAATTCTGAAAAACCTATTATTATTATTGTTATTTTAATTTAACCAGCATAATGTTAAGCCATGTCTACTATTAGTAGCTTTGAATTATGAATTATTTTAAATATATAATATTTTTTTTAAATTTATTATTTAATTGATACTATTCAATATATATAAAACTGCCCATTAAATATACATTTTTATGGTAAAAAGTAAAATTGTGTTTTATTTTAGGGCAGAATAATTCTCAAATGCTATCGTTGAAAAGACACTCATTAGTTAACGTAGTAAGCATCTGATGTAGTGGAAGCTTTTTTGAAGCACGACAAGTTTGAAAGGGCTTATTTTTCTGCTAGGTAAAGCGGAAAGATTCTACATTAGATTTTACAAAAAGAACTAAGAAAGAGCTCTTAAGAGTTCTAGTTTTATTTATTACACATTGTAATGATACCAGCGACCCACATTGGTTCATTAAATTGGTATATTAATTTTAAATAAACTTCATAACCAATGATTAATAAGCTTCATAACCAATGAGTAATAACCAATGATTAATAAGCTTCATAACCAATAATTAATATGCTTCTTAACCAATTATCAATAAGCTTCATAATAAATGAGTAATAACCAATGATTAATAAGCTTCATAACCAATGAGTAATAATCAATGATTAAGCTTCATAACCAATGAATAATAACCAATGATTAATAAGCTTCATAACCAATAATTAATAAGCTTCATAACCAATAATTAATAAGCTTCATAACCAATGAGGCAACGCTAAAAGTTTTAATGTAAACTATCCTTCGATATTTACTAGAAGTCTTTTAAATAAACGTAACTTCCTCTACATAACGTAATTCTCTTCCTTTTTCCTCTACGTAAATTATTGAACGTTAAAATAATTTTCTTTTTGACTTATAAAAGTTTCTTAAAGTTATAACTCATCCATGAAAATCTTCTAGTCTAAACTAATCCTCCCACGCACACACGTTCTGAGGTATGGCACAAACAAAGGGTTGAAGTTATAGCCACTATAGTAAATATGTTGACTAAAGTCTAGCAAGTCTTCTGAAAATGTTCAGGTTAAATTGCTTCTGTTTTTCATAGATTCTAGAAATATGTTGGCATATTCTACCCTTTGACTTGGCGCCCCAACCACTTTTTATGTTACTAAATCACCAAGATTTGCTTTTATCTATTGTACAATGGATTTTAAAAAAAGGACTACAAAAAAAAGCAATTTTGGCCAAATTTACCATAAAATCTCTGCTCCTTTTACGCATCCCAAATCACAGAATACTTTAGTTAATGCATATTAAAATCGGCAATTACCTCTAGCAATGGTTTTTTTTCCTGTACGTAAATTATTGAGAGTTGAAATAACTTTCTTTTTGACTAGTTTAATTTTTTTTTTTGACTGATTTAAGACTTTTAAAAAGGCAATAAACTTTGAGAAGACCACACATTATATATTATTGAGCAAATAATTGCTTACTGTAAACAGCTTTTATGAATTATAAACTTCACTAATAACTATATTTAAATTTAAGTACAAAATTAACATTTTAGTACTAATATCATACCAGGAAAGAATATACAAAACTAATATTATCATATCTGGACAGAATATGCAGAATTAATATTATAATATCAGGAGAGGATATACAATACTAACATCATCATATCTGGAGAGAATACACAAAACTAACAATATCATATCTGGACAGAATATACAATACTAATATTATCATATCTGGATAGAATATACAATACTAATATTATCCTATTTGGTCTATTGCAGACAGATTTGCGCCAACTTTTCTGGTGCAATAAGCGTCGAATGCGGCTGGATACGCCTGCTTCCACCATGATGACCGGTTCGTCCCACCTCAGAGGCAGCCACTTTCCTCTGCGAAGTCTGCGGCCGATAGAGAAGAAGGTGATTAAGAGATCTTTCAGTGAGAAGACGTGGAATAGCGTCAACAACGAGAAAGCTGTTGTCAGTGAATAAACTTTGGTCATAATGTTGTTTTTGGACTACATATCATTTGATTTTTTTTTATATCAAATTCCAATGAAAGAAGTTCAGTTTGTATGATTAATTTTTTTTCATGGGTGAATAATGTTTTATAAGAGTTAAATTTATTATTTAAAATGCAAATTAATCGTCTCGGACATAATATAAGTCTTTTTTTTAATTAACGTTAATTTAACGTGTGACTTCACTTATATTATTTGTAAATGTTTAAATGAAGGGAATGTTTTCGACGCTTACATTATATCATCATGTAACATGCATCTGTATATAATCTTCATCGTCCTGTAGTAAAAAAAATGATTTTATCTGAAATTCTAATTTCAGTTGAGGGACCTCATGGCCAAGTAACTAACTCTCTGTCACTTGGTGCCGCAGGTTTAGGTTGCCATAAATGGTGGTCAGGTTTTGCTGGAGGGGCCACGAATGTTTGTAATGGTTCGAAAATCCACTTTAAACAGTAAGTTCCAGTCTAATATGACTGACTGTAGAGGGTTGGGTGTAGAGTTGGCGACCCTACCCCGTAAAAGGAAACATCTTCTGTCTCGAAATCTGCCAATAGGAAGACGGACTTGACCCACCATAAGGATGATGCAACAATGAAGAAGAAAAATTTCTGTAGAATTATTAAAATTCTATTTTGAAATAAAATTTCGATTTGTTATCAAATATATTTATTTTCTTCTTTTTCTTCATTGGCGCTACAGCCCATGGTAGGTTATTGGCAGATTTCCAGACAGGAGATAATTTCTTTTTACGGTATAGAGCTGTCATCCCTAAGCCCAACAGTCATATTAGATTTAGACCTACGGTTTAAAGTGGATTTCGAACTACTACAAACATCCATGGAACCGCCAGGATTCGAACCCGCAACCTGTGTCACCGAGCGCCAGAGAGATATATTTATAGAACGCTCAAATCAACTAAATTGACGAGGAACTCAAAAAAAAAATTAGTAAAATATTAAAATAATAATTTTATATTTGAGACAATATTGATAAAATGGGCGTTTCGAAAATAAAATAAAACAGTATGAAAATAATTGAAGTGTTTTACTAAGAAATGCTTTACAGAAAAGAAAATTGGATACAATCAAACCTGTTTTTATGCGGGGTTTTTTTTTTTTTTTTTTCCCTTTCTTTCTTTCTTTGTGCAGTAAAAGAAAATCCATAATAGTAAGAAAAATTAATTAAAAAATGTAATTGAAAAATAAAACAACAGATGGCTGTCAAATAATATGAAAATTAAAAAAAAAATGGCAGACGTCCCACCTTATAATATTTCATCCCATTACCACGAATGTTGTTAGATGCAATGTAATGCTACATTCTAAGGTTTTGATTTAAATATTTTCTACGTGGAGCTTTTTTTGTGTGGTCCCTATTTAACGCACAAAAAAACAGTTTTAATGTGTTGTAAACAATATATTTTATAGCTACTTATGAAGTTTCAAAACATTTTTTATGCTGTCTCTTTTCCCCGTACAAAAACAAGTTTGACTGTATTAATATAAGTAATATTTGGGTAAATTCAATATTTATGTAGTATTTACTTATAAGCTAACTGAATAAATAATTATTAATTATTTATCCGTGTTATTATTAAATGAGTCATTATTAGTCATCGATTTCCATTAACACGAGTAGTTCTCAGCTGCTTATAATTATTATTAATTACTAGCAGCTGAGGACTAGTGGTGTTAAGGGAAATTAATTTAATTATCATTTGACATATATTTAAATACTGTTAGAAAATATGATAGGTCGTCTTTATACATAATAAAATAAAAGTTGCTAAACAAATTTCAAATTTTTATATTATATTATTTTTTATATTTTAATTATTTCATTGGTTCTTTCGTTTTAAGTAATTTTATCTACAATTAGGTGAAACTTTTCTTAAATTTTGCTATGGAAATATGTTCTGTAAAAATCCTACCTTTTCGTTTCATAAAACATATCTGTAAATTCATTCATAATTTATGTCATGGAATTGTTGATTTTAAAGAAATCATCTTTGTATTTTTACTTTCATGAATGAGTTCAACTACATCTCGCATAAAAATAAAGAAACAATAAATTTTAAAATAATCAAAATTTATTTGTTAAGACAATTCAAATAAAGCATCTGTTTGTTGCTCTTGTCTTTGTTTGCTCCATAAAAAAGCCAAAAAGTTTTTTTGTTGTTTGTTTGGTAATGATGAATGAATAATGTTAAATAATGGAAAGAATGATTTGAATTTATGCGAAAAGGAAAGAGGATTTGTTATTAATTAATGTTCATCTCTAAATAATTAATTAATATTTGTTTTTAATTACTATTTAGTTTTATTGTAATTAATATTTATCTGTATTTATCACGAAGGATTGTACATAATTATTTAATATGGTTTTGTTTTGCCCCATGGTTTATCTGTCAATGATTTAAATAGCCTATGGTTAAAATTAAAGGGTTTTAAATGGGCCATGTTTTAAATAAACAGGCCAATTTAATGGTAAATTTAAATGGCCCATGGTTTATACTTAATATTTCGGTCATTTTTGTTTGGATCATAGTTTATGTTTTAGCGTCTACTTCATCATAAAATAATTTTAGTTAAAATATGGTATGAAAGGATTTTCTTTTTAATTTTCATGAAGATTTATTAATGAAACATGATCCATCTCCACTATACTAAACAATTAAACATACAAATATTATAAATTTTTAATTTATCGTAAACTAAGAGAATTTGTACTTTAGTCAATAAGGCATCACCTGCATGTATTATTAGACCATTTTTTTTATTTGCCCTAACACGAACGTGTCAAGTCTGACCCTATGAAAACTATTAGCCATTAGTAAATATTTTTTTTAAATGTTTTGTAAATTTTATAGGATTGCGAATCCTGTTTGGCAATATATGCTGATTAAAAAATTTTTCAAGCATGAATATTAAGAATAATAACTAAAAACTATTTTACAATTACTTTTGAAATTGGTTCCTAAAACAATCGAGTCAACTGCATTTTATCAAATATAAAAATTGGTTTATTATTATAGATGTTATCTATAAAGAAGCACCAAATAAACTGTTTGTGTTCTGATTTTTTTATTGCTTGCTCAATGTAGTGTAAATGCTTCTTTTTGTTATTAAGGATGTTAAGCTGATAAATATTTAAATAGATACAGTGTAGTTAAGTAGAAACATAATTTATTATTATGTTTATCTGTAAATTCATGTCAAATAAAGTATTTCTGTATTCTTTATTTTTTATTTTCTGTGAAATAAAATGTAAAAATGTAGTTTAATTGCCTTTAACAAATGTTATTAACCTTTAATTGCTGTGAGATACTTTAAAAAACACAAGAACGTTTATCATCACTTTAAATTGTGTAACGATTATTATATTTTTTCTATTATCTTTAATTGTTGCAAGGTCACATGTAACATATCATTGGGATAGTTTCTGTTTCTCTTTTTGTTTTCTTTTCTAAGTGATTTGAGAGACTGCTTGTGAAAGATTAAAATCATTTCTTTTTTGACGGGAATGCATACATTATTTTTTAAAGCTATTTTCCTAAAGTGTTTCGAAAAACCACATGTTCTTTTTCCAGTAAGCAGCGTCTGTATGTCTGGTAAAAGAAATGAAAATTAGTTTTAAAATTTAAATGATTTTTATTATACAAGTACTGATAACCTGTAATGCAACATGCATTTTGAAATATCTGTGAATAAAAAAGTTCTTTTGAATGGTGAATGAGTATAATTTTGTATGAATTAATACAAAATTCTTAATAAGCTATTCAATAATTTATGCAATCCTAAAGCTTAATTTAATCATTCATCTGTTAAATTTAACGTCTAATGCAAGTTAAACTTGAAAACGAAATTTTAAAAAACAGGAAACTTTATTCATGAAAATGATGTAAATAAAGAATCGTTTTAACATTTAATTTTTTTTATTATACACGCACTGATAAATAATTTAAGAATGTTATATAACAGGAATTTTTTAAATGTCTGTAAATAGAAACATCCTAAGGTTTAATATAATCGTTCATCTGTTAAATTTAACGTTTCATGCAAAATGAGGATGAAAATGGAACCTTGAATAAATAGGAAATGCTTTGCATGAAAATGATGTAAATAAGGTAAGCCTGATAAGTTACTAAAGCGAAAATTAAATATTGAAAAAAAATATTTTAAAATTTTTAAAAGTGATAAGATTGGGTTATTTATCCTCATCAGTAGTTGAACACTTTAAAATGGAAACCTCACAATGATGGAACAGCGTTGATCTTTGGAGCTATTGCAAAAGAATCTGCAAAAAGAGTTGGATATCTGGTTATTGATGGCTAACCCTACAGAACTTTTACAGAAGTGGTTTGCTTTGATTTGTTATGTTTTGAACTAAGTTCTCTTAATTAAAACGATTATTACATATTTTATTAAATGCTAATAAAATATGTAACGGTATTATAATAAAATGTCCATGTCATTTCACATTGATGCAACAGAAATGTTGGATTTTTGATACACTCAAAAACAAAACATAAAATATTTTTAATTTAAAATATTTAATATGAAATATTTATTAATATAAAATACGTTTAAATTTTTTTAAATATAGAGAAAACAAAATATTTTTGCAACAGAATTGATAAAAAATTAATTTACATAAATTTAAAGCAAATAACTATTTCTTAACAACTTATTTGTATAAGTACAAAAAAAGATAAATATTTCTAATAAGTTTTATTTCATGAAATGAGCTAATAAAAAAAAACCTTTCAACGAAATTTTGTACCACCATCTTGAGATCTTTCACATCGATTGTATGATACTTTTAGTCACAGCAATTAAAGGTTAAGACCTTATCTTGTGCAATGAAAAACAATATTCATTATATGTAAAAAGTTGATGTGTAAAAACATGTTAAATAACTTGTTCGTGTGCTGTTCTATTCTGTGTATCATCAATAAAATTGTCAAAAATGCCTTATTTTCTCATTATTTGTAACTAATAAAGATCATAAAAAATCTTTACCAAACGTCACATCATATTTTATTTCAAAGTTATGTTACCTAATATTCATGTTAAATTTTACCACATCTGGGATTCTAATTTTATTAATTCATCAGATAGTAACGTTTTGCGTATTTCTTATTTCTGATATGTAAATGCTATATGAATAGTACGATATTACACAATAACCAAAACATGCTAAATAACGTGTTCGTGTGCTGTTCTATTCTGTGTATCATCAATAAAATTATAAAAATGCCTTATTTTCGCATTACTTGCCCCCTCATAAAAACCATCAAAGGAATATTAACCAAACAGCATAGCATATTTTACATTTTAAGATCTGTTACCTAATATTCATGTTAAATCTTACCGCATATGGGATCCCAATTTTGTTAATTTATCAGAAAGTAACATTTTATTTATTTTTTTATATTTGATATGTAACTGCTATATGATTAGCATGATGTTACACAATCACCAACAAAATCAAAAAATTTGAAGAGAACTTAACAATATAAAAATCCATAGTGTTATTGCATATTGAAAGAATTTTGTTTCTAAGAAGTCTTCGTAGGTTAAAAGGGGTTTATTCTTAGAGACGAGCTTTTGCTAAAATTTTAAATGAATAAACATCCTAAAAATCTTTCGAAATTATCCAGACAAGTGAAACACAAACAGATAAAGCGATAATAAATAATAAATACAAAGAGGTATAATTTAAATATATTAACCCCTCATAAAAATAGAAACAATTCTGTTAAATCGAATTTATTCCATTAAATTTAATGATTTCATTATTTTTCATGATTTTTAATTACGTACCAGACCTCTCTATAATGATTTTATAAAGAAAGAAATAGCGTCTCAATAATTAAAACATTATCTTTAATTCTAACAAACCCACACATATAAAAATACATAGACTAAAATTATAATGAAATAATAAGTGATAACTTAATATAATGCATTTTATTCTATACTTATTTTAAGAAATGTGTTATATAAAAATAACTTTCTGTAACTATGTATTGGAAATTTATAAGCCCTATAATAAATAAATGCAAAAAGTGACTGGCTGAAAATAGACTCAGTTCTCTGAACTCCCGCAGTGTAGGCGTAAGAAGATTAATTACAAAAAATAACATTCTCCTTAGGGTGCAAAGTTTTTCGTTATTAACGACGAGGAATTATTATTCTTCAGAATAAATAACAAGAAAGATAATGTTTACTAATATCCCTCATATCTCTAACCGGACCTAAATACTTAATAAAACAAATGATGTAGTCACATTATTCATTAAAAAAATTCACTATTAAATATTATGTAATGATTACTTTTAAATCCTCTTTCCTATTCTACATTTATAAAATGGTTCTTAACTAATTTTGTATTTTCAAATATTTTAATATTTCAAAAGGAGAAATTAATTATGAAAAAACTGATTTTGAAAAAAATTAAAACACTGCAAAATTTATTTCTTGTTAAAGATCCATTACGAAATATATTTTTTGACCAATTAATTTTTGGATTTTGGTGTTAATTCGTCAATTTTTAGTTTATTTTTAACTTAAATTTTTGGATGATAATATTATTTAGTTCAGTATTATACTTCAATTATCATCTTTAACCTCTATAGGAAAATATTTTACATTACTTCATGTGTAAATATGAATTAATTCAATTTAAAGCCAAGCCTTATTTTTTAAGGACAAAATTAAAAGCCTAAGAATCCATACAATATCTGTGTGATAGATGATGCGAAATAATCATGCTTTGATTGTTACAGAACAATATATCACATTAGCGAATTTTATTATTATTGTACATAATATTCTGCAAAATTTGACAAACTGATCCTAGACCAAAGAAATTTACTATCACTTATAAAAGGAAAGATTAATTTTCTAGACTTTCAGTTAATTTCGAGGTGCACATCCAATGGATGCATTCACATGTCGGCATGAATGGCAATGGAATTGCGAATTCTCTAACAAAGGTTGCTTCTGCGGAGACTTCCCAATTCAATATGTTTCGCATTTATAGTGAAGTTTTCTCCGATTTTGGGAAGACAATTAAGGATATCTGGAATACCACTCCAATACATGACTGCTACTCCAGAGATCACCCTGGTGGTACCCTGCTATTAGGGGGGGCAGAGAAGTCAACAAAGTTACTTATCAAGTGGACATTTGAAGATATTTAGGAACTGCAGCAAGTGTAGGAATGCTAAAGCATCAACCGCTCATTTTTTAAATTGTCTTGATTTTACATTGGAGGAGGTATATTCTGAATCTCCTCTATTCTAGTACTTTTAGAGATTTATGGACTTACGGATTTGGTCTAATAACTAGACCATATCAGGAATCAAAATATGTAACAGCAACCACAACACTTATATATTATTTGCTAAAATAGCTTATTCAAATCAATAAAATATATGATTACAATAAAAAAAAATTCTACACATGTATCATAAAAATTCTTAATTTACTCAGATTTGCACGGTATCTTAAAAACAAGTTAATTCTGAATAAATTCAGACTTAATCAACTTTAAAAATCTAAGAAATACATATAAAAGTATTAGAAGTAAGATATTAGAATACATAAAATTCGAATATATTAGAATACATAAAATTCGAATATATTAGAATACATAAAATTTATCTCCAATGAAGTTAGGAATTTCAAAACAAATGTAAAAAAATGATTTTTATAACTTATATGTTCTTTTTGTGTAAATTAAAAAATTTTTAATGAATTGTACGTTTTCGTTATACATAAAGAAAAAATACCCATCTATACCCCGAACTATAATTAACCACGAATAAATAAACGTAATCCAAGGGTGCTAATAATTTAGCACCCTTGGATTACGTTTATTTATTCGAAAGCTGACTACTTTGAACTGAGGCCATTCGCATGGAAGATTTGTAATTGACTCAATATCATCCTATGGGCATTACCTGGAATCTTCTATAATGCACCCACATTTTACGACCATACTTTTAAACGGAAGCTCCAATAAGGAAATCCATAAATTTTACACCTTCCACCACTTTTTCTCGAATCCAACAGTAGGACATTCCGACTTATAAAAGTTTTCCTCTCCAGTATGATACTGCTGTTGGTATCCTAATATGGATTTTGAACCCAGTTGCTTTAGTTCGATAATCTAGTACGCAGTCCATCAGCCCACTCTACCCCTTAAATTATCTAGAAGGTGGTTTGATTTTCGAAAAACATAAAGTTGTTGCTTAAAGACTCCAGTGAGATAAACATTTTCCAGACATAAAGTTATTCAATCATCAATTAAAAGCAATTAAATGCATCCCGTTTACGCTTAGTATATATATATATATTTATTTAAAATCTCTTTCTCTATTACTTTCATTCTGTTCAATTTATAATTCAATAACACAAATTTGGGTTATTGAACTTCGCTGTGACCATTAATGAGAATTTTGAAGGTTAATATTGAATGCAATAAAAATAAACGTTCTAACTGTTTTGTAAAAAATTGCCACAATTCGATGAGTTTTTCGAAACATTGTGATAATAAAATCCGTACTTTAAATACAGAGAGCCATTTGCGTTTTCAGCATCATTAAAAAAATAACAGTTGAAAACAACAATAACAACACAAATATATTCTAAAACAAAATTATCATGAGAGAAAAAGATTTTTTTTTAAATAAAAGCCTTCGTTTTTTTTTTTTTTTTTTTCTTTTTTATTGTAGAGAAGAGGTTTGATATTTTTTAATACAGCTTTAAGAATATAATGTTAGCTAAGTAGCTAACATCTTGACATAGAGACATTGCTTCAATAAGTCAGTCTCCTAATACAGAGTAATCAGCTCGCATTTATATTACAAGTGAGGGCATCAGGGGAAATAAAGTCAAGAGTAGATCATAAAAAAATGAAACATAGTGATTATTAAATTCCATCACGATGCAACAACTCATGTTGTAGTCCATATTTCATCAGTAATTGTTTATATCTGTGAAGGTCGCACAGATGAGATCTTTTATGAGGTCTCATTATCCATGACATTAAATATATGCTTTCAGAGTTGAGTGACAGATTGTTCTCATTAGTACAAAATACTAATTTCATGTAATATAACTATCCACAACATTGCTTATCTTCTGTCAAATTTGAGTGATAGGTTATTATTACGTACTTGTTAAAGAATATATATTCCTCTCTTCTGGGAACGAAATGTTACAAACCTTCCTGTGAGAAAAATGCTACAATGCATATTTATAAAGACAATATATATTCTCTATAATATGAAAATTAATTTCAATATTCAAGAAAGAATTAAAAAATGGCTATAGAAAGTATTGGGTCTCTTAAAATAGTCCTACTTAACGAATATGAAAATCGATGATACATCGTTTCTCAAAAATTAAAATAACCTTCTCGACATTTTAACATATCAAATCATGATTGAGTAATATTAAATACATAAAGAAACTGTACTGAAATCAACATAGATAAATTTAAATTATTGCATTAATTTAAATAATACTTTATTTACCAAAGGGAATATAAAATCATATTTTCATAAGGCAGGGATAAATTATTATTTTTACACTAAATAAAAGGTAATGTATAACCTTTCGTTTGAAAACGTGTTTTAATAAACGAGTTTTTTATGAATTTAATGCTCATAAAAAATTCTGTCATTGTCTATGTATGCTTAATATAAATTTTTAGTCGGCTTTTATACAGTCAACAAGCTAAAACTTCTTTGCTCATATTTATCCAGACAGCGCTAAAAAAGGTTTATAAATATTCAATGACTCACAATGATATTGAGCTTCAAAATAAACAAACCAGCAGAAAAATTCCCTTTTTTTTTTTCATCATTATATATGCATACTATTTAATGAAGAGAAAGTATTTCAACTACTAAAAATATTGTAGAAAAGACGTATAGCATAATGAATATTTATCTTGAACTTAGCTTAAAGCAGATTTTCATATTTTTCTTATGCAGAATAATAAATTTTTAAAATATGTTGATATATTGCTATGCACTTATGTGTATAAATCAATTAATATTTCGTGAAATATTTTTCCCAAATTATTTTCATCACTTTATGCAGATCCTTGTAAATTTTATTTTTTAAATAAAATCAAAGTGTACTGCAATTTAATTTGATATTAAAGTATTCATGACTAAATTCAAAATAATGTTTTAAAAAATTAAGATTTTTTAGTTTTGTTCTTTTAGCTTATAATCTCTAATAGATTTCATCCCATCAAATGCTAAAGCACCGATGAATAATAATAGTAAATGCTGCTGAATTGTTTCTTAAAAAAAAATTGTTTTTTTTTCTGCCTAAATCAAATGTCAGCCTTTTTACAAGAGACTCGTTTCATTTTCTTACGCATCTGCATTTATAGCATCTTGAACGCTCACCAAGCACATATGTAATTATATATTATTATATACACTTATTATTATATACGTACATAATGTATTATAAGTGCACCTTGTATTCCATTTGTGTATGTTAACAGTAGCCCATCAATGGGCAATAAAGAGTGGATAATGTCTTCTAAGAGGATCTATAGAGATAACTGATCCCAATGCGGTTAGTGTTGTCGTATCCCTTGAAGAGTACAAGAAATCAAATATCGTGGTGCTTCCGCTTAATATTGACTATGTTGCTTGTCAGCTGGAAGTATAACTCCTCTTCCGAGGGATGGTCCAGACAGGATGGCATCAGGATAGTTGTCACATTTTTTAAATTTTTTAATGCCCTCAGCAGAAATGTTAATATTTTTGTGGTGCTTCATCCTTAATCTTATGAGAATAGTAGCTGTTTTTCTGCCGACATTTATTTTTCTGTAATTTGGTATTTAGTTTTAATCTTAGAAGGAATTATAAGTTTAGATTAGCAATAGCATCTTCAAGGGAACTAGGAATGGCAGTCTGATCCAGACTTCTGACATTCTTCGCCAAAGAATCTGCAATTTCCTTAAATTCAAAATTCACATGAGTAGGGTTCCATTGCGGGATGTACATTCTGTGCAAACAGTGGATTTGTTCTAAAAGAGTTAAAATGTTCAAGATCATATTTGAGAAACCTTTAAGGCCTGTGATGCAGACCAATGAAGATAGTAATTTCATTCATTTGTTGTGATGGAGGTAGTCTTTATGATGTCTATTTTTAAACTTTTTTATAAAAGTATTTACTGCAGTTATAACACTTAGATTACAAGACGAACGTGTTTAGTACAGACGTAAAGTCTTTTCAGTAACGTTATTTTTATCATACATAAAATTATTTATATTCAAATGTTATGTTTGTTTATAAAGCCTTTTCAAAAACATTTTACTAAAAGGCTTTACACATTACCATCAGCCAATCTTCTAACATTTAAGAATGTATCTTTGAATTTTGGCACTAAAAGGTAATTTTTTTTCTACTTTTGAATAATTTAAATAATTTTTTATAATCTAAGGTTTTAAAATACATTAAAAAAATATATTTTGTAATAAAAAAATTATGCGTATTTTTAAGTAATGTTCATGTTGTAGCAGAAAGGTGTTTCAAAAGTAATTAATATCTTTAATCCAAAAAAAATTGCTGTAATTAATATCTTTAATTAAAAACAAAATACTTAATAAATCTTTAGGTAAACTAAGATTTATTAAGTATTTTGTTTTTGTAAAAAAGTAAAAGTATTTCAAATAAAGAGAAACGATTAACAATGAAATTCTTTAAAAAGGAATATTTATAATATTTATTACAACAACATCCAAAGAAAAAGTAGTTATTAAGTTTAGAAACTAGTCACTTCAAATAAGTGCAATACTTTAGTTTTGTTGTTGTTTCTTATCCCACTTGATCGACAGCAACATCCAAGTCAATGAAACCTTGTATTCATGGAAGGAGGGAAGGGTAGGGGTAGCTTCTGTTGTGATGGAACACCCGTAGGTAGAAACCTGACATGGCTCCATGACACTGAAGAAGGAGGGCAGTGCCTTCCGGGAGGATTTTTCGAGGGCAATATATATTTTCCTTAAAATTTAAAGAAATATAAGTAACTACATAACTAAATATAACTATATATAAAATTGCTGCTAACTATATATATATATATATATATATATAACTATATTTATATACATATACACTAACTATATTTATATACTTATACTAACATCTATTAGCAAAAAATACCTAATATAACTATATTAGGTATTTTATGCTGAATGTTTTTTTTAATTTAAAGCATCAATTTATATTCAATTTTACTCATATTTTTTTTCAATTAAGCAAATATGTTTGGATATTAAAATAAAGTATATTGTGATTACAATTAAAAACTTACTTTCAAAATGCTGTAAAAAAAAGAACGCTTTGTCACAAGGATTTCAAATTTGAACTGAAGATACTTGAAAAAAGAGGAAACGGCATGGCATCAAAAAAAATTTCCAAAAAAATTGCTTTGTCGATGGGCTTTTGACTAACAGTGTCACAACTGTTGAATGACTTGGAAATCATTTTTTC
Source organism: Caerostris darwini (assembly GCA_021605075.1). Lineage (NCBI taxonomy): Eukaryota > Metazoa > Arthropoda > Arachnida > Araneae > Araneidae > Caerostris > Caerostris darwini. The sequence continues at coordinate 32,373 of BPLQ01013089.1, read as the reverse complement.
CGTCGAAAAACTGAAACAATCAAGCACATTGAACATTAATGTTTGTTTAATGTGCAACTCATGCCAAATACGTTGCAATTTCCATTCCACCAATTCGATTCCAATTAAGTTGTAATCTGCGTAGCCGAATCCATTTTTTTATGCCGTTTATAGCGCCAACTATTAATATACTTAAGAACATTTTTTGATGCCCTTTTTCCTCACCTCCAAGTATCTTCTGTTCAAATTTGAACTCATTGTAACGAATGGTTCTTTTTTTACAGCATTTTGAAAGTGGGATTTTAATTGTAATCATTCTGTATATATCAAAGTATGTTTTAGTTTGGGGAATCCAATTCAGGAGAAATTCAGTTTGAATTTAGAAATGATGCAAGAAAAATGGAGGATAATCAATGTTAAATAATCTGATTGGACATTTCACATTTTCATACAATCAGGATATTATTTTGCAAAATCAGGAAACCTTTCTTAATGTGTAGTATATCTGTAAATTCTTAAAAGATATACTGTATTTCATATGTTAAATTTTATTTCTGATTATTCTGATATTCGATCTTATGCAATCGAACAACAGAAACAAAATATTAGGATTCTTGAACTTAAATGTCAATACCTAAAACGTTTTATACAGTTATAAGAAATTTAAAAACCTACTTAAAAGTTTTAAATACATTTTAGTTCAAAATTTTAAATTAAATACCTTTTTATTTTACATAATTAAATAACAAAAGAAAACCTTAAAAATATTATGAAATTAAATTTTGTTTAATTTAATACTTAATTAATTACATCACCAATTTGCTTGATTACTTGATTACTCACTAAATTCAATCTCATACAGTATGCTGTCAACATAGTTTCTGATAACCTGTACAGTAATGTTTGTTATCTCTTCCATCAAATGGACTAACAGTTCCATCAATGTGCAACACTCCTCTAAGAAACAAAGTTTAAAAGCCTTTTTTTCTTGCTGATCAGATAAATTGCTGGTCAAGTGAGGTTCACGTTCTGTAAACTAGACACATCTGAAATAATACACGGGACAATTATCTTCATGGTAATTGGATTCGGTGAAAAGGTTTTCACCACTCATTAAGTCCATTTAATGGCCAAGATGGTCATCCAAATGCAGTCTATAGCCTTCATTAGAGTGTCGACTGGCAACAGTGGTGTAACGCCAATCTTGGAAGCACACCCTCAAAACATCATGGCACCAACTCTAAGATGCTTTGACATCAGGACATACTCCGAATGACAGTCTTCGCCGGATGTGCTATTAATCCTCATCAATAGCAGACCCAGAGAACGTAATTTTAATTGGGATACACAGGTAAAACAGATATTTTCAGCAACCTTGTATTATTTTACGCCAAATACGAGTTACATCTGGTTCCACGTCCTTCAGTACTCAAAGTATCAGTGATATTATTGTATTATTATTATATTAATTAACAGTGTGTTATATTAATTATGTGTGCTATTATTAGTGTTATATTGATTATATTCTATTATTGTTATAGTATTGGTTATATGATTGTATATATATTATGTTATATTATTTTACGCCAAATATGAGTTCTCTCGTGATTAGTTAAATCTGATTGCATGTTCTTCAGTACTCAAAGAATTGGCGAGGAGCTATGTTATATTGGTTGCTTATGAACGCTTGCATTTATTTTCTTATATATTTTTTTTAAATGAGTAAAAGTATAAAGTTTTTTTTATAAATAATAGTAACGATATTGTAAGGTGTTCCCGAAAGTTCTACAGATGAAACAGTGGTTTACAGTTCTGATTCTAATATATAATCAAAATGTTTGAATTTATACTTTAATTTCTATAATAAAAATAAAAATAAATAAAAATTTACAGGAATAAGCATAATTCTAACAATTCAGAATTTGGATTTTTTTTCTTAAACATCATTCTGAAATAAAACTCTATTTGAAGAAAAAAATTATACTTCAAAGGCTTAAAGAGAAATATTGACTGTATATCGATACAGTTTTTAAAATACGAAATAAATATTTTTCTTTATGTAAGGAGATCTATGTAGGTTATACTTTATTATTTTTGTTTTGTATGCGGTCATTGAAAAGTTTCTTGGAAGTAAAAGTGAAAGAGTTTTACGTCAATCAATAGTGGTACCCACATAGCACAATACATTTAAAAGCACAACTCGATTTCATACTGCAAACACAAGAAAAATGACCCAGAAAAAGTTACACTTTCTTTCCTTCACAGCGACATTTGTTTTCGCTGTCCTTTCTACTGTTCAGAAAGTTGTGTCTACCACAGGTAAGATATTTATCACTCACTATTTTCTTGGTTTTATAAACATAAAATGAGCTTTAAAATGTAAAGTGTAAAATCGACAGGCCCTTTATTGAAACTTTGTATACTCAATTCTATGTTTTGTGATTTATAATTTCTTCTGAAATGCATATGAAATTTAATTGTGAATTGAAAAGTAAATCGATTATTAAATTTGAAAAATTCTGCACAGAAAAATGATATTCCCATTCCAATGATAATTGCTATCTTTGTAAATTTAACTTGGCTTGACTTAGTACTTTAAGATGTCTGCTTGCTACTTTATCTCAATTTATCCAAAAGCTGTATAAAATACTACAAATAACAGAATTTGACAAAAGTGAAAATGAAACCTTTATAAAGGAACTATTCTAAAATTCGAAATTCTTGAATTCACTGCCTATTGTCCACCGTTTAAAAAGATTCAATATTGTTAAAAGTGTTAAAATTTAAAATTTTAAAGAAAATAAATATAACAGTTCCAGTTATCACATATGTAAAATTTCTCTTGTCACAGTAGCTATTCTTTTTTGTGATAATTAAATATATATTTACAGACATATTATTTCCTAGGAGTCATGCTTAGAAAACTATTTCATGTTAAATAATATTCAAAACTGCCATACTTTCTTTAATCTTTTTCTAATTTTTTTTTAATTCTGAAATTATCATCAATTAATTTTTGTTTTATTTAAACTGGAATCTATGTACTACATGCATTTCCAGTTTCAAGATTCTCCAACCCAACCTTCCATTAAAAGTTAAATATTTCGTTAGATAAAAATATTTAATTGTTGTGGTTGTTGCAGTATCCTCTGAAGAGTACAAGAAAAGCAAATTTCGTGGGGCTCCCGAATAATGTTGGTTACGTTGATTGCCAGTTAGTAGTGTAAATCCTCTTCATAGGGATGGTTCAGACAATGCATGGCGGCTACAACTGCTGAGCAATCAAAGACATGAGGAGGAGTAAGCTCAACATCAGGGCAGTTGCCACAGTTTTTTTTAACGCTATCAGCAGAAAGTTTCATATTTTTGTGATGTTTCTTCCTTAATCTTGAGAGAGTAAGGAAGAAGCATTTAGTTCTGTGTTTGGTTTAATAAAATTAAATATCTATCTTCACTGACTCAAGGTCTGCCTTTACAGCTTTTAATAAAGGTTTTTCAAGTATGATCTATTTTTCTGTCGACATTTAGCTCTGTAATTTGGTATTTAGTTTTGATCTTTGAAGGAATTATAAGTTTAGATTTCGCCAATGTATTTACATCTGTAAAAAAGCAGGAATTGCAGTCTGATGCAGACTTCTGGAATTCTTAGCAAAGAATCTGCAATTTCATTAAATTGCAAATCCACATGAGCAGGAATCCATTGCAGGATGCACATTCTGTGCAAGCAGTGAATTTGTTCTAACAGAGATATAATGATCAAGATCATACTTGAAAAACCTTTATTAAAAGCTTGTAAGGCAGACCTTGAGTCATTGAAGATAGATATTTAATTTTATTTATTTCTTATGAAATAATGATCCAAAGTTTAACAAAAAATAATTTTTTTTTAGATTGTGTCGAAAAAGTATTTGGTTTTAAAATATGAATGACAATATTTATTATATTTCAAAGTGTTATAATGTTTTTCATTTTTAATGAAAACAATTAAATTCAATATATCTATTTTGGGGGTATCTTATAAACACCCAATGTCTTAAATTACAAAATAAATCTGTCTTTCGTAATTGTAAATATTTTTAAATAAATTCATCAAAATGGAAATGAATAGGTTTAAAAATAATTTTAAAATTGATTCCTTAATTTATCATAATTGCTTTTCTAAATTAATAATAGGAATTGCTATAAATTAAAACTGTTATTTATATTTGCTATCTGATAGTAAACAAAGCTATATATTTGCTATATATGGCAATCTATGGCAAAAGAGCAAACCAGAGAATAAATTATTAATTCGATGTTTAAAATTATTTTAATGTTCCAATAATAAAGCTAGATAGAAAAAAGAAATCTTTCATTTTTTTTAAATCATTTGTTTATTTGCAGGCATGAGATACATTACAGAACAAATGAAGATGGTCTGTTTATGTTTACAAACACATTGTTTAATCTTTTCTAAAAATTCAAACAATGCAGTTATTAAATTTTTATCAAAAATAATTAATTATAATAAAGTTAACCTTTGCATTTGTAAATATTTACGAAACAGTTTATTGCATATTATAAATTCTCATCAAAGAAAATTTTGTCAAATTTTTTTTTAATATTAGCAGTGTTAGATATACAATTAACAAAAGTATCAAATTCCTTCGATATGTTTTAAAAGACAAAATAAACATCAAGTAACATTAAAAATGCATTAAATATTATGGAACAGTATTTTGTTTCAATTTATGTTGTATATTCCTAATATTTAAAATTTTTGAGTATACTGAAGAAATTTAAAGATTTAATAGCTATGTTAAGTATCTATAAAATAATTTTTCTTGTATATATTTTCTCTCAGAAAAAAAATTATTTGCAATAGATTTTATACCTTTAGATTTTTCTTCTGAAATATACATGTATTATGTAATAATCCCCTGTTTTTTTTTAAATCAATTTATTTATTCCTATTAAATTCAAATTTATTTTCTGTTATATGTAAAACACTTCGATAATGGTAAAATCCATTATGAGTAACGTTAAAACTCGACAGGTTTCAAAATGTTCACAAAAATCGGGAAAACTGTTATTATACTACAAAAAAGAAGAAGAATTTTCACAAGCATTATTCAGTATAAATAAAAAGTAATACTTCATCATAAAATATTATAAAAATTAGTGTTATTTTGTCTGATGTCATTTGAAACGTGGCTGGAAACCTGCTCTAAAAGCATCTGCTAGTAAAAAATGCGTAGAGAATTTCGAAATAATTATGTTTCTGATGTGAAAACTCTACATCTTTTATGAGGAGAATTACATTGGTGAACCTTTGCTCGAACAGAAGACGTTAGAATCAACCTTACTTCGAAAGATAACAAAATGTGAAACTTTCTATAATCGATAAGGCTGATATCTTTATCAATTGTGAATAGATGACTTCACAAAGGAAAATTACACACAAGACAAATAGTACTGTATGTCCCACTATGTCATGACACCAAATAAAAGTTTAAACCTGTGAAAAATGGAGTGCAAATCATTCAGGTATACACTATTTATTAATGGGTCCATTATTTATTTGCAAACATTGTTGGTCTGGCGGGGAAAAGAGCTTATAATTATCCTAGCAAGATATATTTCACGGGTATCTGGTGTATTTTTATGAGTTGGGATCACTTTGCGGGAAATCACACTGACCTGTATTTTCATTTTAAAGGCCCATACAGATGAGAACGAATAAGAGGAGAGACACTTGTGCTCCGAGCGTTTCCGTTTGATCGTGAAAAACAACGCACGTTATCTATGGCTATAAGTGACAGCTAGTCGTAAATGGGGTCCCTTTGATGTGTAGAAAATACTGACTTTTTCAGGAGCGAGTTGATACACATGATTTTCTAGTAGGTGTTCTCTCAAACTGGTTTTTAATGGGTTCGCTAACGGGAATCTTTCTCGTTTAGGTTGATCTTAAGAGGCTCCATTACTTCAGAATTATATTGAAACGATATTTATCTAATGCTTGCCTTTGAGCATTTTTTTTTTTTTTTACTCCAACCTATAGGGCAATAATGCTGAACCAAACAGAGGTCGGTTGGTGCAAAATTACCTTCACGTGGAAAATGTAATAAGTTGGCCAACATGTTCTCCTGAGCACGTTTAGGAAGTTCTATGGAAATAGTTTACTGCACTTTACCCACCCCATGCAACAATTCATTCGCATTCCTCACCAATAGGGGGTTATATATCTCTAGGTATTGTGATAAGATGTGGAGAAAATAAAAGAAATTACTTCAGGATCTTACTTCTTCAGGAAAATACTTCAGGTGCCTTGACCCATCAATGCACTTGTTGCCACGAGTTAATAAACACCAACATTTTAAATATGATACATTACTATCTTGCCTCTATATTTGTTAAAAATGATCACCTTCTATTTTGAACTCAGATACTACATTGAACTCGAATACTATGGGTTTTTTTGTATATTCATGTATATTTGTATTTTGTGTATATTCATGGAGGCAAAAGAAACTATTGTTTTCATTTTGCACTTAACTTGTGAAACCAACCTTTTACCAAATTTCATTAATTTCTAATGAACACAAATTTTACAATTAAAATTTTTCTGCTTTATCTTTCTTTATTCTTTAATTTTTATTTATTTATTTATTAATTTTTAAATATTAAATAAGTATATGTTTTTTAGATATTTGTAATTCCAAATGCTTAATTTAACATTAATTTTAGCACGAGGCCTTCATGTACGTTTAATTGCCACAATCTCTGATTTCAATGAAAATGCCTTATTGTGTTGATTTTGAATGCTTTCCGAATTGCATGATTAATGGTTCTGCAATGCAAGATTTATGGAGCTTTCAAAGCGACTGCGAATCGATGATGACGTTGAATTATTGGAAAAGCAATGAAGAACTTGCAAATGGGAAGTGTGTTATGAATTTTTCACTCATGCAAGAAACAAAAGTGTGTTTAAGTTTAGCAATAATGGTTGGTTAATTGATTTTCACCTGTTACAAAAACAAGGATTCTCAGTTATAAATAAATAATTACCTTTCTGCAACAAAAGTGTTAAAGTTGATTTTTTTTTCACCTTCACTATAAATTCGAAATTATTGTATTGGGTATTTATTTTTTACACCATACTTCAACAAACTTTAAAGTTGATATATTTAGAGTTAATACATTATTAAATGCATTTTATTTATTCTTCAACATAAGGTAGGTTCCCTACAAACTGTTTAAAGGATATAGTTCTCTAATTTTAGATTTACTTTTTAATTAAATTATTATATAATAGCAATTATTGCAATACAAGTGAAATAGGAAGCATTTCCTTCTAGAAGAATACAGATTCGCTTCTGTTCATAAAAATCATATAGATTGACTAATTTATTTGGTAGAAACAAAATCGGGGAATCATTCCCTATAAAAGGGAAGACAAGTTATTTATTACTATGCCCTTTCCATTTAATAGTACTCACTGCAATCTGTTGTTCTTACTAATTTCAACATACAAAACAACCAGTATTTTAGCATAACACGATAACAAATTATGTTCTTACAATTAATTATATTAATCCCACTAAATTTGTTTCTCAAAAAAGAAATAGAATGCAGAATAAATAAATAAAATCTTGCCAGCTGTCTTCAGAAAAGTTTCTTGATTATTTTTAAAAGCAGATGTTTTTAAATAAATTGTTTATTTTCACTTTGTAAGATCAACAAAATGTCCCATAAAATTCCACCCTTCCCACATAAACATTCCGGATTTCTTTCATTACCTGTTTTTAACTAACTACAACAATTGTTTGAAGAATTTATTTACTAATGTATTTTTATATGAGCTTTTAAGACTCTTCAAGTATATTTGTTTTGCCATACTGCATATTTCAAATGTTTACGGAAGAAAAAATCCCGAGAAATAAAACTCAAAATCTAAACATTTTTATAAATTTATAATGACTTATTTGATATTTTGTGTATTTTTACTTTCCTAATGCCATTTCAGACCTTTAAAGCACATCAGGATGACGTATATAAAAGAGCGTCATGGATTTTGAAGTATTTTTAATTACACTAATTATTTACACAGCAACTGCAGCAACACAATTGCAATTAAAGATAACTAAAATACTTCTAAACTACCAGAAAAAAACGATTTATTTTTCTCAAGAGTGCGTTAGAACACTCAAACCCAATGCACACAGCTCAGTGTTCTTACTGGGTTATTACAGTGCAAGAACTAAAGAACTGGTCACATTTGTAACAACATTTGTCACAAATCCTTATAAAAATTCCTAGAACAATTTGTGAATTTATATTATCTTTACTTTCTTCTCAATGTGAAAGGCTTGGCTATTATTTTAAATCTTTAAAAGCAACAGCTACAACAGCTAATCCTTCCAGTTTAGCATTCTTACAGCTTAATAAATATATCAAGAAGAATTTCCAGCATTTCCCTCACACTCATATCCCTTTCTACATAACAACAGAAAAACCAAATACAAATTACATAATTCCTTATTCACCCTTAGGAAGCAGCATGGGAATAATAAAAGGAATATAATGAATGCTTATACACATATATAAAAATAAGATCTATTCATAGTCTCCAAGCAGTTAATATTAAGGCCCTCTATTTCACTTACTCCGATCACTACCACAGTTAAAGTGTACTTTCAAAATCTTATCTTCACAGTTATAATAGCATACAATACAGTTTTAATAGAATGCTTCATCTGTTTATAGTAGTTTACACTTGCATCTATATGTTTTCAACGAATTTACAGTCTAAACAGTCTCTAATAACAGTGTTAATATATTGGCAATTACAGGAAGAAAATGTTCACCTTATTTTTATACTTTATTCTAACATAAAATCTATATTTTTTTAAACACTCTATATTTTATATTCCCTTCCTTTTGTAACGTCTCGACTTATACTAGACTTATAACGGTTTCAAGAAGAGGGTCACTTTCTGGTTCATGGGAACACTATAAATTTTATTATTTTTTTCTAATGCAGCCGGCAAATACTTCGACAGTTGTCTTTTATGCAATAAGCAAGGGCTGCACCGACGTTACTCACTTAGCACTACCCTGGAGGGTGCGTGTAGCTTGAAACTAAGCTACTGACGCGGAGTAACAATACCCTCGTAACACTCTATGATCATGTTAACCGGGACCTACGGTTTAAAGTGGATTCCGATCCACTACAAACATCCATGGCACAGCCGGACTCGAACCCGAAAGCTGGGGCATCGAGCGCCAGAGTACAAGCCATTCGCCATCAGGCCCCCTTCAAATTTTATTTTCAAGCATTATTTCTATACACATAAATCTATTTACAACGAAATGAAAATTAAAGATATAAATCAGATACACAAGTGCAATTCACTCCAAGGACGGAGATTTTCAGAGTTCTCGAGTCTACGGCAAATCTAGTCCAACGAGTCTGCGACAGATTAATTATCACAATGTGTGATATACGAAACCACGAGGAGCTCACTTTGTAAACAGGTGGAAAATCTGACCTGTTCAGTTACTTTCAGAAAAAAAAAACACTTCTTGTCAACTGTACGCAGAACTCCCTTCTCCTTCTCCAAAAACAAAAAAAAAACATTTGATTTTTTATGTGCATTTAAAAGCATTTTATAAATATTTGTTAACAAAATTAATACTTCTAAACATAACATATATTCATAATCTTCAAATGTTTCATTTCCTTAAAATTAATGCATGCGCAGGGTAATTTCTTATTTGAATGAATATTTCTAAATATTTTAGAAAATTGGCAAGTATTCAATTTACTTTCATCATATTCTAAAATGTTTATTTATTTTTTTTTTCAAACTGTCTGTGTAGAATAATATTTTTACTTTTCGTATTATTCGGTTCAATAGTTTCAAATTTAATTACTTGCTAAAGTTCTTCTTAATTCCTTTGGAGTAAAGTTTTTCGATTGCAAATAAATATAAGAATAAAGAAAAGCGTCTGATAATCTAAGCATGGGAGCATACTTCTTAAAAGTTTGCTCAGAAATTAAAAGCTTTTTTTTAAAATTAATCAACGAATACAACTCTTTCAGATATAGTCATTAGGTATTTATTTCTAAAGACGATAAACAAGTAGATAAACAAAAACTAAATTAACAAGAAGTAAATATTTAATAAATATGTCAAAAAATAATTATTAAATTAATTAAATATCCTTATTTATAAAAATTGAATTAATAAGAAAGCATGTGTTACCAAATCAGCCTTTATTTTTGTACTCATTATCCGTGAATATAAAATTATAAAAAATAATTAAATATGTAAAGGAATAATTCCAAGGAACATGCAGTCAGCCATGCAATATTAAGTTAAACAAGTGTTAGAAGATTTAGAAATAAATAAATAAAAAACAGAAGAAGTATATTAAATAAAAGAAAGAGCACATTCTTCCTGTTTTCAAAACTAAATCTTCCAAAGCTTCATCCTTGAAATTTCTTGTTCGACTAATGTATTGATTCCTAAAATAAACAACTTCTGTTTTCCAAAGGCTTTCTGTTATCAAATTTACCTGACGTTCAAGAAAAAGGTTTCCAGCGTGGAAATCAATAACACAAGATTCCAAAGTTGCTGCCTGAAGAATTCAATCAGATTTCGATAGAGTTTATTTTTTATGTCATTGTTTAAGATAAACGCATTTATTGTATTGGCTGTATAACAGATTCTCCCATTTTTTTTTCTATTCTGTACTGCCTCAATGCAACGTTTTTCAGTTATTAATATCATTTGTTCATATTTATTTTACGTTCATAGTCATTGATTGAATGTGTCCTGTGACAGATTTTCTTAGCTGTCCATTCACCATGATTTCGCCTCGAATTGTTAGATTGTTACTCTTTGGAGGAAAGAGTTAAACATTATGTATCAATCTTCATTTAGTTATTATTCCTAAAATATGTTAAATTAGTTCTCTTAAAATATGGTAAACAATTCTTAAAATATACTAAATAAGAATTTTTAAAATATGCTAAATTATTGTTTTTAAAATTTGCTAAATTAGTGTTCTTAAAATATACTAAATTAGGGGTCCTAAAATATGCTAAATTAGAGTTCTTAAAATATGCTAAATTAGAGTTCTTAAAATATGCTAAATAAGAGTTTTTAAAATATGTTAAATTATTGTTTTTTAAATATGCTAAGAGTTCTTAAGATATGCTAAATTAGTGTTCTTAAGATATGCTACAGTATTTTTAAAATATACTAAATTAAGGTGCTTAAATAAGGTACAGCGCTTTTAAAATAATTAATTATTCTTAAAATATGCTAAATTACCAAACCTGTCTTTATTTTTATACTCATTATCATTGAATATAAAATTATTAAAAAAATTAAATATGCAAAGGAATAATTCCACGGAACAAGCAATCAGCCATGTAATTTTAAGTTAAACAAGTGTTAGAAGATTTAGAAATAAATAAATAAAAAACAGAAGAAGTATATTAAATAAAAGAAAGAGCACATTCTTCCTGTTTGGAAAACTAAATCTTCTCCCAGCTTTATCCTTGAAATTTCTTGTTCGACTAATGTATTGATTCCTAAACTAAACAACTTCTGTTTTCCAAGGGCTTTCTGTTATCAAATTTACCTGACGTTCAAGAAAAAAGTTTCCGGCGTGGAAATCAATGACACAGGATTCCAAAGTTGCTGCCTGAAGAATTCAATCAGAACTCGATAGAGTTTATTTTTTTATATCAGTGTTTAAGATAAATGCATTTATTGTACTCCCTATATAACAGATTTTTAGGGATTTCTTTAGGTTTTTTTTTTCTATTCTGTATTGGCTCAATGCAATGTTTTTCAGTTATTATTATCATTTGTTCAAATTTATTTTACGTTCATAGTCATTGATTAAGTGTATCCTGTGACAGATTTTCTTAATAGTCCAGTCAACGTTATTAAGCCTCGAATTAGACTGTTGCTCTTTCGAGGAAAGAGTTAAACATTTTGCAACAATCTTCATTTAGCTATTTATTTTTAAAATGTGAGTATTAGTATTCCTAAAAGATACTAAATTAGTGGTCTTAAAATATGCTAAATTAGTGATTTTAATATGTGCCACAGTGCTTTTAATATACGGTCTTACGGTAATTATTCTTAAAACATGCTAAATTAGTGTCGTTCTTATGCTAAACTAGTTTTCTTAAAATATAGGATTGAATTAGTGATTTTAAAATACACGATTAAATTAGTGATTTTAAAATATACTAAATTAGGGACTTTTAAATATGCTACAGTGCTTTTAAAATTAGGTAAATAATTCTTAAAATATGCTAAATTAGGGATTTTAAAATAGGCTACATTGCTTTTAAATTATAATAAATTATTCTTAAACTATGCTAAATTTGTGTTCTTAAAATGTGCTGAATTAGTGATTTTAAGATATGGTAAATTATTCTTAAAACATGCTAAATTAGTGTCGTTCTTATGCTAAACTAGTTTTCTTAAAATATATGATTGAATTAGTGATTTTAAAATACAGGATTAAATTAGTGATTTTAAAATATACTAAATTAGGGATTTTTAAATATGCTACAGTGCTTTTAAAATTAGGTAAATAATTCTTTAAATATGCTAAATTAGTGATTTTTAAATAGGCTCCTTTGCTTTTAAATTATAATAAATTATTCTTAAACTATGCTAAATTTGTGTTCTTAAAATATGCTAAATTAGTGATTTTAATACATGGATGGCCAACCTGCAGCACGAGTACCACAGCTTGGCACGGTGTAATTTTAACAGTTGCACGCGAAGACTTACTAAAAAATTTGAAAAATTAATAATGTCATCTTCAGGAACTTTGTGAAAATCTGTAAAAACTCTACTCATACGCTACTGAATACAATAGTGCAGGAAAGTGGTATTGCTTGGCCCCGGGAAAATGATGCTGTAAAGACAGCGTGGTCATTGGACGAGTCCAATTATTTGAGTTGATTTGCTTTGACGCCAATGTGTCTTGCTATAGTTTTCAGTTCTCTAGTGAGAGCGTCACCCTGACTGTCTGGCTCAGTTGATTTAAAACAACCAACCAAGACGTTAAGCTTTTTATGGCGCCTAGTGTCGTTAGTTTAAAAATTTTATTCTCACTATTACCTTGAGTAAATCTTCGACATCAAAAAGAAAATACGAAGGGGTCATTGCAATTAGTGATTTTAAAACTGTCTAAATGTCAATGATTAAACTGTCGATGATTAAAACTGTCTAGGAAAAACAATTTTTGTTTATGCACCAAAATACTTCAAAGCCTGTTTATTTGGTCTGTGGAATTTGTGCAACAGCGTCGAAAAAATTTAATCTGGAACGCCATTTCAAACAACTGCATAATGATTTTAACAGAAAATAGCTTGTAGGATAACACTTGTGAACGGTACTTATCAATAAAAAAAATCTTTAGCCAGTAAAAAATCCTTATTCCAAAAGATAAATGGGGAAATGGAAACAATGGGGAAGGTTTTTCCTGAAATTTCTTTATTGTTAGCCCGCAAAAAATACCCTTTTCATAAACTTTGGATGAAAGTTATGTCATCACAGCCAATACAGAGTTAAGCATATTTGTGCGTTACACAATCGATACTTTTGATATTGTGAAAGAACTTCTTGATTTGCGGCCTCAAGATTTAACAACAGGTGAGGACGTTTTTAAAAAATTTAAAATTTTAATTGAAATTAACAAAGTAGAGTGGACAAAATTAGATAGAGATTCCACAGATAGAGCATCTGTCACTACGACTATCGTTTTTCTTTCTATCGATGGTTCTATGTTTCTTATTAGCCGCAGCTTTCTAGCGGTTCGAGAAGTATTGATCAATCCATACAAACATTTATGGAATCTTCATTTATTTACAAGCAATATTTACAAAGATATACAGGGTCGATGGTAACAGTTCAAAGGCAAAAGCTAAACTGGAAGCTGGTTTCTACGGCGACAGCCCGTTTCCACAGCAACCAACGGTCCGTCTCCACTGCAACAGCGCAATTCTGAATCGGTTCCAAACTATTTTTATAAAACTAACACGTGACGCTGCGTGGCGCGAACTAAAGCATAAGAATTCCAACAGCATCTTGCATGGTTATCGGGATAAAAGGTATTGTTGCGTTGCTTGAAAATTATCTGGAATAAAATGTTTTTCAGTATCATTGTATTATCCATCAAGAAGCTCTTTGTGCCAATGACTTAAACTTGTATTCTGTTATTGATCCTAAAGCACGCTGTATCAACAAAATACGAGTTCGAGCTCTGAATAGATGACGACTTCATGAGCTTTTCCCTGGAGAAACGGAAGAAGCTATCGAGTTACTTCTTCCTTGTACTCACTACTTTCCAAAGGAAATGCCGTCACGAAATTTTGGAATTTGAGAGAGTGAGTTTTAAAATATCTGGAAAAATCAATGATGCTCATGCTTGCTACTCAAGACTGAAGGTTGGCTATGGGATTTGGCTTTTTCACCGATATTATGGAACATTTAAGTAATTTAAGTTTAATATTACAAGGGAAAGATTGTATTTCTCCTACCCTAGTTGGTTATATCTTCTTTTGTGAATAAACCTTTGCTTTTTTCCTTGATTTTAGATAGAAAAAAGATGAATACACATATTAAATTATTTCACATTACTGCATTAACTAGTTACTAAAGCCAATGATGCTCGAACAACTATAGATTTAAAAATGTAATATCCCTTTTACTAGATTCATTCAGTGCTAGGTTTGATGATTTTCAAGAAGATAAAAAAATGTTGATGTTTTCACAACTTTTTTTCTAATTTATCAGCAAGACGTTCATTTTTACCCACTGGAAATCCAAATCGAAATTATTGACCTATACTACTCTGAAATGCAAATATAAAAAAAGGATTTCAACTGTAAATATTCCAAATTAAATAAATTTTGAAAATTTTCACCGACAACTAATTTTCCAAATTTATTCATTTGGCTGTCAAACAATGTCGTAAGTATGGATCAACATATGTTTGGGAATAAATGTTTTCTATTATGAACTTAATAAAATCAGTATATCTTTCAATATTATTGATATGCACCAGAGAACTTATAATAACTCCAAAAACTAATCCTAATATAATGTAATATAATATATAACAATCCTAATATACATGACTTTGTAAAAAATTACAAATTTAAAAACATTAAGTACTGACTGTTTAATAATTATTTAGGATTAAATGTTTCAAGTTAATCATTTTTATTTTATTCCTAATCTAACTAACAAATTTTAAAAATGTTTATTAACAATAAAACCAAAGTCTGTATATTTATTTCATTTTTTATATTATTTTTTTAAATCTCCACTATTCAGACTCATATGAAAAAAAAATATGCTTTTTGCTTAAAAATCCCTTAATTAGCCTACAAATAAAAAAATTTCACCTTTTTATGGTTTTTAGAAAGTGGAAAAAGTTGGAAGTGGCAAGCACTTTTTTTTTTTTTTTTTTTTTTTCAGATAAGGGCACTTTCCAAAAAAAGGTTAGCCACTCAGGTTTTAGCATGTGCTATATAAAATAGCATGTGCTCAGGTTTTAGCATAGTGCTTTTAAAATCTACCAAATTAAAGTTTTTAAAAAAATGCTAAATTAGGGTTCTTAAAATGTGTTTAATTAATGTTCTTAAAATAGTTTTAGTTTTGATATAATGTAATTTTTAGCAGTAATCTTGCTTTATGTATTTTGAGCTTTAGTTTTCTCACACGTAACACAAATGGGAAAAGTTCTCTTTTGGAACATTTCTTTTTAATTTCGTTAACTTGTTGTCATGGTTGCATTCATACTTAAGGTTTTCTCTCTCTTGCATTATTTTCTTATTATTTTGGAACTGGAGATTTCTTTTTCCTTTCTCATTTTTTTTACACACTTGGGATTTGTGTGCATTTTCTGTTTTGTGTGGCACGTTATAATACCTTGATATTCGATTTTTTTTCCCTTCTTCTGTTTTATCTTCTTAAGCGAAATATTATTTTGTTATGGAACAAACTTATATGTAACAAGATCAAATGTTTCTTATACACTGAAGTCACAAAAGTCATGGGATAGCAATATGCAAATTTTCATATGGCAGTAGCATAGCGTAGAACAGGTATAAATGCGCAGTGCTTTCATTTCTGTTCAAGTCATTCATGTGAAGAGGTTTTGACGTGATGATGACCGCACGACGGGAATTAACAGACTTTGAACGCGGAATGTTAGTTGGAGCTAGACGCATGGGTCATGCCATTTCGGAAATCGTTAGGGAATTCAACATTCCCAGATCCACTGTGTCAAGAGTGTGCCGAGAGTATGAAATTTCAGGCATAACATCCCACCATGGACAGCGCAGTGGTCGACCGCCTGCACTTAACGACCGAGACCGGCGACGTCTGCAAAGAGTCGTGAATTCTAACAGACAAGCAACACTGCGTCAAATAACCGCAGAAATTAATGTGGGACGTACAAGGGACTTGTCTGTTAGAACTGTGCGGAGAAATTTGGCTTTCTTGGGCTATTCCAGCAGAAGATCGACTCGAATGCCTTTACTGACAGAACGACATCGCTTGCAGCGACTCTCGTGGGCACGTGAGCATATCGGTTGGTCCCTAGATGAATGGAAAACCGTGGCCTGGTCCGATGAGTCACGATTTCAGTTGGTAAGAGCTGATGGTAGGATTCGAGTGTGGCGCAGACCCCACGAAGCCAGGGACCCAAACTGTCAGCAAGGCACTGTTCAAGCTGGTGGTGGCTCCATAATGGTGCGGGCTGTTTTTTCATGGCCTGGACTTGGTCCTCTGGTGCGACTGGATCGAACATTGACTGGAAATGCTTATGTTCAGCTACTTGGAGATCACTTGCAGCCATTCATGGACTTCATGTACCCAAGCAACGATGGGATTTTTATGGATGACAATGCGCCATGTCACCGGGCCACAACTGTTCGCGATTGGTTTGAAGAACATTCTGGACAATTCCAACGAATGATCTGGCCCCCTAGATCGCCCGACATGAATCCCATCGAGCATTTATGGGACATCATCGAGAGGTCTGTTCGTGCCCAAAATCTTGCACCATCAACGCTTTCACAATTATGGACGTCTATCGAGACAGCATGGCTCAATATTCCTGCAGAAGACTTCCAACGACTTGTTGAGTCCATGCCACGTCGAGTTGCTGCACTTCGCCGGGCGAAAGGAGGGCCGACACGATATTAAGAAGTATCCCATGACTTTTGTCACTTCAGTGTACATTTATAAAATTACCCTATAACAAATATTTGCTTAATTCTTTTAGTTTGGCATTTTACGGCAATTACAAATTGGTTTTCTCACATTTTTTATAATTATTATTTATTTATTTTTGTTGTTGTTTCATTAAGACGAATTTATATTTTAAGAAATAATGCATTAATAGCAGCAGAAACTTGGATTCCAGACCTTCACTATTCATTATAAAGAAGAAATTATGATGAAATATTATGTTAATCATTTTTTTATCATTAAACCATACTCGCCTTGAATGTACTAATATTAGCTTTAATATCACAAATAATAAAAATGTTGAATCTGATAAACGTGAAAAAATTAAAGAGAAAACTTTTAGATTTAAATTTAAAAAAATTTTTGGAAACCCAAACATTTTATACGACATGCTACATAAATTTAAATTATAATAACAGCAAAAAATTAAGGATGATGTGAATATATTTAAATTTTATTTATATAATCTTAATATCTATATGCAAAAGAGGAGGCATGATTTATATATGTATTATAACACTTTAAATAATTTTTGAATATTTATTTAGGCATATGCAAATATAGTATAAAAACTATCACCTTAATTTCTTTTAAAAAAGGATACGTATATGAATGAGGTGGTATAAATACCAAAAAGTTTCTTAATCAATTTAATTGCTTTTAATATTAATTTATGTAATAAGATATTAATTTTTTAAAATTTTAGCTGATTTTGAATAAATTTATTAGTATATTAGAGAATGCTATATAGAATAACGAATGGTGATTGTATGTAATTTATTTTTATAATTATTGCGAAGGTTACGAAATTCGATAGATGGGGCTTGATGACCGTCTGGGTAGCGCTGTGGCACTCGGTGCCATAGGTTTCGGGTTCGAGTCCCGACGGTGTCCTGCATTTTTGTAATGGTTTGGAATCCACTTTAAACCATAGGTTCCGGTCTAATAGGATCGTAGAGCTTTGTGGTGGTAGTTTTACTCGCATCAGTAGCATATTTTCAAGCTACACGTGCCCCCTGGGTAATGCTAAATGAGTAACGTCTGTGAAGCGCTTGCTTATGGCATAAAGATTAACTGTCTCTGTATTATGGGCTGCCTTAGAGCAACGAAATTCAATAGAAATGACAGTTAAACAAATAAATTTTCTCTGGGTTTTTTTTTTTTTTTTTTTTGAGTAGAAGTGGACTGAACATTGGCTGATCGAGTATATTTTCGCAAAAAAATATCATAACATTCTCTCAACAAAAACGAAAGAAGTTTACCATGAGATTTCTAAAAAGAAGGAAAGAATTGACAGTTTAATAGAACAGAAAAAGTTTTCAGGTTGACAGTACAGTTCTTTCAATGCTTGAGTAAAATGGAAAAAGAAAGTAAATTTAAAACAGCAAAAGTTTTGTTGTATTTGAGTGAACTGAATCTTTTTCATTCCGACTATAGACTATACATATATACATGTATAATTACTTGAAAATACTTTGCCTCAGAATACATATCTCTTGCTGTTCGAAAATTTTACTAACTTGTAAAAGAAAAACAAAAGCATCACACTCATCTATTGTTAAAATTTATGTTCATTATATGGTTAAATTGTTAAGCTTTTTACCAAGTCCATTAAATTTGTCATGAAACTGAAAACTGCATTTGAACCAAATTTACGAAATGAAAATATTTTAAGAATATTACAATCAAATGGCAAAAAATATCTTAAGAAAACCTATCCTTGAACTATTAATAACTTACAGAAATACTGAAAATTATTATTTAATAACAATTACAGTAAAAAAAATCATCACTGTACTGAATTAAAGTTTTTATTAAAATAACTATCTAGAATAACTTTTTTTTTCTATTTAAAATCCAACGGTGAATCTTCATCATTAGTAAATGTCATATAATCTATATAAGTACATTATTTATATTAATATAATTTTGACAAAATTAATACTTTCATATATCTTTGAACTATTAACTACTATGTTACAGACAATGTTGAAAATTACTTTTTGATAACAATTACAGTATAAAAATCATCACTATAAAAATTAATATTTTTAAGGAATTAAAGTTTTTATTAAAAGTATTCTCTAAGTATATTATTTATATTAATGAGGTTTCGACAAAATTAATATTTTTATTATTATATTGTCTATAAAAGGGAGATGTATACAATGAATATCTATATGTTGGTATATTTAACAAATTTTTCACACAAGTTTCTTTTTATTATTTATTTAAATAGTATCTCCAAAGCTTGTCTTGTATATTTCAATAAAAATTATCATAAAGAAGACTCGAACGATCATATTTTATAAGATTTCTTTTGAACAAACTTTGTAACTCTTTCTTTGACATCGGAATATCTTGTTAAAACTTTCACCAACCATATCTTTTGTAACACTACGCTTTTCATCCTGACTTTCTTCCGTTACACAAAGCCGTCAATTCTTCCGTTTTATTAGAGATTTCAAGAGAGATTCCAGCCGCGAAACAATGCAATAATATTCTTATTGGAAAGACGTACTCCAGTTCATGGCAGATAAAACATATAACGATCATCGATCCTCAAGGTCCTAAAACCTGAACGGAAAGTATGCCTACATCACCGCAGGAATGTCACTTTAAGAGAAAATGGCACAGACGACTTCCTTAATCATGCCACATTCTCAGCAACGAAATTGGACGAAAGGGAACTTGTTGGACGCCAATTACGATGGGGATATCTCATCTCAAATGTCGCCAAAGCTGGAACGAGAGTCGCCAGTTTTTATAGGTTGTCTCTGTTTCAAAGAAGGCTGTGTAGTTTAGATATTTTTAGTCAGCATTTTCAAATGAAGTAAAAAAGATGGTTCAACGTAAATGATGCTAGTGTTTTAAAACAAAGATTGAAAGTGTCTTTTTCAACATAAAAAAACCCATTATTAATGGAAATAGTTAAACAGAAACGATCACAAAATAATAAAATTCTTCTCTTCAATTAACAATTCAAGACGATAGTTCGATGTTTTAAATCTTTATTAGTCAAGTTAAAAAAAATTTCAGTATTTTTAGTTATTTTTATAGAGCATATTCAGTTTTGTATGTTATTTTTAGAGAGCAACAGAAAAGGATGTTTTAAAATTGAAGATGATAACTGAACACTAAAACATTGATCATTATTTTTTTTTTGAAAGATGATAGTTTGGGTAATTAATAGAGTTTTAACAAAATTAGTATTTTTATTAATATATCTTTGAACTATTAACATTTTTAATTAAAGACAATACTGAAAAGTATTATTTAATAACGATTATCGTATAAAAATCATCAATATAGAAATTAATATTTTTTAAGAATTAAAAATTTTATTAAAATTACTATGTAGAATAACGTTTTTTTCTCTATTTAAAATCCAGTGGTTATTCTACATCATTGATAATTGGTGAATAATGGGTAATCATTGGTACATAATGTACTTATATAATCTGTATAAGAACATTATTTATATTACCTCATATTTAAACCCCATTATAATAATAAGGTTTTGACAAAATTAATATTTTTATTAATATATTTTTTATAAGAGAAAGATGTGCACTACGAATATCTGTGTGCTTACATATTTAACAAACTTTTCAGTAAAGATTATTTTTATTATTTATTTAGATACCATTTCCAAAGGTTATCTTCTATATTTCAATAAAAAATAAAAAGATAGAAGGCTCGAACGATCATATTTTATAAGATTTCTTTTGAACAAACTTTGTAACTCTTTCTTTGACATCGGAATATCTTGTTAAAACTTTCACCAACCCTATCTATGTAACAATACACTTTTCATCCTGACTTTCTTCCGTTACACAAAGCCGTCAATTCTTCCGTTTTATTAGAGATTTCAAGAGAGATTCCAGCCGCGAAACAATGCAATAATATTCTTATTGGAAAGACGTACTCCAGTCCTTGGCAGATAAAACATATAACGATCATCGATCTCCAAGGTCTTAAAACCTGAACGGAAAGTATGCCTACATCACCGCAGGAATGTCAATTTAAGAGAAAATGGCACAGACGACTTCCTTAATCATGCCACATTCTCAGCAACGAAATTGGACGAAAGGGAACTTGTTGGACGCCAATTACGATGGGGATATCTCATCTTAAATGTCGCCAAAGCTTGAACGAGTGTCGCCAGTTTTTATAGGCTCTTTCTGTTTCAAAGAAAGATGTTTAGTTTGGATATTTTTAGCAAGGGTTTTCTAATGAATTAAAAAGGATGGCTCAAAGTAAATGCTGTTAAAGCTTTAAGATAAAAGATTAAAGGTGTGTTTTTCGAACATATAAAACTGATTGATAATGGAAATAGTTAAACAGAAACGATCACAAAATAACAACATACTTCTCATCATTCAACAATTTAAGAGGCATTTCAATGTTTTAAAACCTTATTAGTCTTGGCAAATTTCAGTGTTTTAAGTTATTTTTAGTGTGCTTTTCAGTGTTTTATTTTTATCCAGAAACAGAAAAAGGATGTCTTAAAAAAGATGATAATTGTTCATTAAAACATTAATCAGTGTTTTTTGATAGAGGATAATTGATCTCTCGACTGTCGAGACATCTAATGGAGAAGCTCTCTAGTATTCTGAGATTTTATTAGTTTTTATATTTTCATTGCGAATAGTTATAAACATTAAGATTTTAACAGTTCTTTATTTTTCAATATTTTAGGTTTTTAATAAGCCTTATCTAATAAAAAGAAGTCTTAAAATAAAAGATTGTAATGATTAGAGAAAATTTTTTAAAATATTCATTAGTCTTGGTAAATTAAAAAAAATTCAGTGTTTTAAGTTATTTTTGGCGAGTAACAGAAAAAGATTGTTTTAAAATTAAAAATGATAATTGATCATTAAAACATTGATCATTGTTTTTTGACAAATAATAATTGATCTCTCGACTTGAAACATTAAGTCGAAAGGCTCTACAGGGTTTTATGATTTTATTACTGCTTTAAATTTTCATTACGAATATTTTTAAATGTTACAATTTGAATAATTTTTCAATATTTTAAGTCACTTTTAACAAGTATTGTGTGATAAAGAAAGATGTTTTAAAATAAAAGATTGCAATGATTAGAGAAACATGTTTTAAATCTTTATTAGTCTTGGCAAGTTAAAACATTTTTCCGTGTTTTAAGTTATTTTTAGTGAGCAACATAAAATGGCGTTTTAAAATTAGAGATAATAACTACATATTAAATCATTGTTTTTTTAAAGATGATAATTTTGCTTTTGAAAGAGGATGAAAGTTTTTTTGAAAAACAACAAAAGTTGAAATGAAAAATGAAAGTTGTTTTTTGAAAGATGATGATTGTATCTCTCTTCTTGAAATATGTAATCGAGGGACTTTCCAGTGTTTTAAGATTTTATTACTTTTTTTTAATGTTCATTACAAATAATTTTTAATGTTATAATTTTAATGATGTTTCTATAATTCAATATTTTACTTTACTTTTAACAAGCATAGTCTAATTTAAAAAAAAGTTGTTTTAAAATAAAAGACTGTAATGATTAGAGAAAAAAGTTTTAAATCTTTGTTAGACTAGGAAAGTTAAAACTTTTTCAGTGTTTTAATTTATTAATACGCTTTTATTAGCTTCACCTGTATGTTTGTATGTATGTATGTATGTTTGTATGTAACTCACTTTTTGGGCTCGATTTTGGGACTGATGGCGCCATCTACTGGCGAGTCAGTCAACTGATCCGCGATCAAATTGCGCTCTTCCTATTGGCCGAAAATTTCGGTGGCTAAAAAGAGGCGGATCTCAAAGGCATAGGAGAGCGATCATGTCGAATTGCGCTCTTCCTATTGGCCGAAAATTTCGGTGGCTAAAAAGAGGCGGATCTCAAAGGCATAGGAGTGCGATCATGTCGAATTGCGCTCTTCCTATTGGCAGAAAATTTCGGTGGGTAAAAAGTATGTAAATTTAGCGGATAACCGGCCAAGTGGAAAACAAAGTAAAAACAATTATACTTTAAAAAAACTATAAAAAAAAATATGCTTTTAGAGTTAATCAGACTAAAAAGTAAAAAATAAATTAATAGTTTAAAAAACTAAAAAATACGCTTTTAGAGTTAATCAAACTAAAAAGTAAAAAATAATTGTTAACATAAGAATAAAATGACTGACGAGAAAATGAATGTCACTGTTCTAAAAGCGTGGGGTGCTTTGTATGACATTTTTAAACTAACTCTGCATTTCGGAATGAAACTAGTGAGAAATTATAACGATTGATATCGAGCACCCCACGATTTTAGAACAGTGACATTCATTTTCTCGTCAGTCATTTTATTCTTATGTTAACAATTATTTTTTACTTTTTAGTTTGATTAACTCTAAAAGCGTATTTTTTAGTTTTTTTAAACTATTAATTTATTTTTATCAGGCCAACAGCAAAACGGATGTTTTAAAATTAAAGGTAATAATTGATAGTTAAAACTTTATCGTTGTTTTTTGAAAGATGATCTCTCGACTTGAAACATTAAATCGAAAGGCTACCCAGTGTTTTAATCTTTTATTAGTTTCTTTTTAAGTTTTTATTATATATAATTAACTATAAACGTTACGATTTTAATAGTGTTTTATTTTTCCAAAATTTAGGCAACATTTAACAAGCATTGTCTACTAAAAAAAGATGTCTTAAACTAAAAAATTGTAATGATTAGAGAAAAAAGTTTTAAATCTTTATTAGACTTGGCGAGTTAAAGTTTTTTCAATGTTTTAAATTATTTTTAGAGAGTAACAGAAAATGGCATTTTAAAATTAAAAATGATAATTGAACATTAAAACATTGATCAGAGTGGTTTTTTTATTTATTTATTCTTATTTTTTTTTTTTTTTTTTTTTTTGAAAGATGATGAAAGTTATTTTCGAAAACAACGAATGTTGATTGTAATGATTAGAGAAAAAAGTTTTAAATCTTTATTAAACTTGGCGAATTAAAATTTTTTCAATGTTTTAAATTATTTTTAGAGAGTAACAGAAAATGGCATTTTAAAATTAAAAATGATAATTGAACATTAAAACATTGATCAGCGTGGTTTTTTTTGTTTGTTTATTCTTATTTATTTATTTTTTTTTTTTTTTTTTTTTTTTTGAAAGATGATGAAAGTTGTTTTCGAAAACAACGAATGTTGCTTGTAATGATTAGAGAAAAAAGTTTTAAATCTTTATTAAACTTGGCGAGTTAAAATTTTTTCAATGTTTTAAATTATTTTTAGAGAGTAACAGAAAATGGCATTTTAAAATTAAAAATGATAATTGAACATTAAAACATTGATCAGCGTGGTTTTTTTTATTTATTTATTCTTATTTATTTATTTTTTTTTGAAAGATGATGAAAGTTGTTTTCGAAAACAACGAATGTTGAAATGAAAAATGAAAGTTGTTTTGAAAACAAAATTGTTTTTCTGAAATATGATGATTGTCTCTCTGGACTTGAAACTTCAAACCGAGTGTTCAAAGCAGTGTTTTAAGATTTTATTAGTTTTTTTAAGTTATTATTACAAAAAGATTTAAAAATTACGATTTTAATAGTGTTTTATTTATCAGTATTTTAAATTACTTTTAACAAGAGTTGTCTGATAAAATAAAAAATGTCTTAAAAAAATAGATTGTAATGATTAGAGAAAAATATTTAAAATCTGTATTAGTATTAGCAAGTTAAAAATGTTTTCAGTATTTCAAGTTACGTTTAGAGAGCAACAGAAAAAGGATGTCGTAAAATTAAAGATGATAATTGATCTATAAAACATTGAGCATTTTTTTTTTTTTTGAAAAATGATAATTGATCTCCCTACTTGAAACATCAAATCGAGAGATTCTCCAGTTTTTTAAGATTTTATTAGTTTTCTAAGTTTTCATTACGAATAATTTTAATCATTATGAATATTTCACCCGAGAGGAAATACAGCGCAACCACGCATTTCTGTTGAGAAACATTTAGTTTATAGTTTCTCAGCTCGAAAGAAAATATATTTAATTCAACCCTGTATCATTCAATAGTGTCCCTATAGATTCTCATTTTGGGAGGAAGTATATTTAGCGCATCCTGCCTTAAATATCAGGTTTTCGACTTAGAAGTGGAACCACGAATCTATAATTATATTTAAATGCGTTAAATATTGTATGTTTCTAGTTGTACGTCTAATTGTAGTGTTTGTGCGTGTCTCAATGAAGCTATGAGTTCTCCAACCTGCGCCTTAAGTATCTCAAACCAACCACACGCAGTTACAATCTGGTTGCCCGTATCCAATCTGGTGGCCACACCTCTACATTAGATTGAATTTCTTTAATATAGAGAAATTGATGATTCAAATTTCAAATTCTTAAACATCGACGTTAAAAATTAATAAAAAATTTAAACTTAAAAATAAAAATAAAAATTTTAACTTAAAAATAAAATTTAAAATTTTAACTTAAAAATAAAATTTAAAATTTTAACTTAAAAATAAAATTTTAAATTTTAAAAAATTAAAATTATAAATTATTAAAAATTAATTATTAATTATTAAAAATGAAAAAAAAAAATTCAACCATAAAATTTGGGAACATAATAAATAAATATTTTCTCCTTTTTTCTAAAATAGAAAACTACATGCATGTAAAAAAAGTAATACTTAATTGGTGTAAAATTTAAATAATACTCAACAAATAAGGGATTGTCTATCAAATATTGGATTGTTTACAAATTCATGTTTTATGTTAGAAGAGCATCTATGTTAAAATATAATGTAATGAATTAATTTACTCATAGAATTTTAATTTTATCAATTAATTTCATAGCCAGTTAGCATATTAATAAAGATATTAAATGTGCAAAGCGCTGAAATGCTGTTTAATAACTTAATCTATAACTGATCAACACTATTCTATCTGCTAAATAACATACAATATTAAATTATGTTACTTAATAAATAAAAATATAAACTGCTATAATCCGACCAAAGATTGTGTGGGAAGGTAAATATCTCATTAAAAGGCAGAAACTGGCTAATCGATTATTTGTTAGGAAGGATAATCAAATTCACGTAGCTCAAAGCAATTTTGAAATAAAAACGTTTACTAGTTATTGTGGAATTTTTTCAGCTACTTTCTCTTTTAACTTTATGTAATTTAAAATTTTAAATATTAAAATTTGAAATAATTTTTATTGTAATTAAATATCTTAAATTTGTCTGTGTATAACTTTCTCTCCAATTACGCCGCTTTGTTTCAATCCTTAGACTTGGCATCATGCCAATTTTCCACACAATCGATGGTAGAACAATATTTTAATACGTTAATCTATCCAACACATATTTTAAAGTTAAAATATAATATATTAGCACAAAAATAACGTGTTTGTTGTTGTTTCTTATCCCACTTGACTGGCCAAGCCCACGAGCCCATACGTACTCATGATTGAAGGGGAGGGAAGCAGCTTCTGTTGTGATGGAGCACCCGTAGGTAGAAGCCTGACTTTTGCTCCGTGACGCTCTTACAGTCATAGAAGACCGGGACCTACGACTTAAAGTGGATTCCGTACCACTGCAAACATCCATGGCACCGCCGGTATTCGAACCCGAAACCTGTGGCACCGAGCGCCAGAGCGCTAGACACTCGGCCATGCAGGTCCCAAATTTGCCAACGGCACGCAGTGTTCCCAGGTGGTCACCCACCCAAGTACTGACCGCGCCCAATGATGCTTAACTTCGGTGATCTAACGAGAACCGGTATATTCAGCATGGTACGGCCATTGGCCGTTGTCTTATGTATGGCAGGGGTATATGGCCAAATATCATATTTAATAAAGAAACGACAAATCTACGTATTCCAGTTTGACAAAAATTGTAAAAACATTCTAAAGGTGTTTTTTTAATAAAGATAAAGTTTTTTAACCAAGTATTTTTAAATAAATTTTATTTTAAAAAAAAAAGCGAAAACTAGAAGTATTATTCAGTTGGGAAATAACCCATCAACTATATTTTTGAAATGTTATTCTAAAATTTTGAAAACAACTTAGAAGATTGATTTAATATTCTTGAGTAAATGGATAAATTGGGAACTGACTTTTTTAAGTTAAAAAACTTCATTTTTCTGTAAAAAAGTATATTTCATTTTTATTAAAAGGAAATCTTTTTTTTTTTTTTTTTTTAAAATATTGAATGTTTATTTTTTCCTAATTCTGCAGCTTAGATTACAGATAAGAGTACTGCACAGCTCTTAATTTTGTGGTATGTTGAATCGTGGTCAATTGTCAGAGAATTTCGAAAAAGTTTTTTTTTTTATTATTTGTTTATTTTTCATATTTCATTTTTATTTTTGACGTTTCTATTCTGCTTAGTAAAAATTCCCAAAATTTATAGAAATAACGAGCAAATATAATTTTTATTCCTTTATTTTCATTTAAAACAATCTAGTTAATTGTTTGTATCGTAAATGTAATATTATTAAGATGCAAAATTAAAGATTTATTAATATAAATAATAGAAAATAATAGAAATAGAAATACTAGATTACTAGAAATACAGAAAAGAGAATTTTACTTGCTTAATAAACACATGTTCCACATTATTTTTAAGCTAATACCTTATTATAATTTAAAAAATGAAAAAGAATTTGTGAAATTATTTACAAATCAAAATTTTTTGTCTAGTATAAAAGATTTCATTTTAAATGTATTTAACTTGCGTTATAAATCAAAAATACATAAACGCATCACAGAAAGACTTCATAGAAGTCAGTGAGTTGCCCCCTTACAGTTTGGGAATGATGTGGATGAGAAGTCTGATTGTGATATGTGATGCTCTATGAGACCGGTATCTATGGCTTAAAGGGGATTTCGAACCACTACAAACATCCATGGCGACGCCGGGACTCGAACCCGAAGCCTGTGGCATGAGCACCAGAGCGCTGGAGACTCGGCCATTCAGGCCCTCTGTGTCATAAAATTGTCCATGCCTCCTGTATAATAACGTTCACCACACCCCATGTTAGATGAGAAGGACCTCTCATGAAAAAAAAAATTGAATCATAATTTAAAACAAAAAGTAAAAAATTATTAGACAAAGAAAATGGTTTCAGCTCAAAATTATTTTAAATTAATTTTAGAGAAAAAATATCAAATCTCGCATTACAATATTTCATTTTACTGTAACAGAATATATAATTTAATTTTTAAAAGTGACTTAACTATCTGCATCTATGCATACATTTAATTGTACAACTATCTATGAGTTAAGAAAGATATTATGACGATTTTAGAAATACATATTAGTGATAAATTAGTACAATAAATATAACTCAATAAATGTCAATAAATAAGTACAATAAATATCAGTAAAAAGAATAAAAAGTGCAATAAATATCAATAAAAATAATAAATAAGTGCAATAAATATCAATAAAAATAATAAATACAAACGCTGCACAGACGTACTCACTTTGCATTACCCAAGGGGCGCGTGTAGCGAAGATAAGCCACGGACGCGGAGTAAACACTAAACTATTAGACCGGGATACACTTTAATAAAAAAAACATAAATACTCGAACCCGAAACCTGTGGTACCGAGCGCCAGAGAGCTAAACCGTCAATAAATAATTAATAAATACAATTATCAATATCAATAAAAAATAAAAATGTAAAGAATTTTAGATATGTTCAAATACATCTACCTCAATCCATTTTTGCAATAGACAATGATACTAAAAATCATATTGAACAAAAAAAACTCATACACAACTTTAATAGTTATCAGAAAAATTGTGTCTTCACTATAGATTGACATTCTAGAATCGAGGACTTATTTGTCCCAAATTGATGTCCGGGACATAATAAATTACTTCTGTCAATACAGTTTCCATTGGTTAACTTTTCCGTGGTAATCTAATAACGCATTTATCGGATTTTCTCGTAATAATTAAAGGAAAGCGTTTCAGAATATAACAGATTGTTAGATACGTAAAATGTAGAAAATATATTCCTAGAAATAATTAACACATTGTTAGATTCTTACAAAAGTAAATTTAGCTTAATTTATTTAAATTAAGGATTATTAAAATAATAGTAAATATTGTACTTCTGCCCAACTGTGATTTGACGATTTTAACATTGACTAAGTGACAAAAATTGCTTCGCAGAAAGAAACTACTGCCTTTAATTTGTTGAACTAATATTATTTAAAGGTGCATATTGACTATAGGTATTATGCCTTTTTCCATTAAGATAGCTTCCTGGATATTTTGTTTGTTCTCCTCATATGAGTCATAAGTTGGTACAGCTACATAAGGTTTCTTAGTAAATTATTTAAGTAAATTTATGTTTGCACATTATGGTATATTTATATTGATGAAGTTATCAATAATTTAGGACTGAAAGATTGTAAATTAAATATTACTAATGATATTAACAATTTAGGACTGAAAGGTTGTAAATTAAATATTATTAAAGAAATTAACAATATAAGATTAAAATAAGTACATTTTACATAGCCAACGGCCGTACCATGCTGAATATACCGGTTCTCATTAGATCACCGAAGTCAAGCTTCATTGGGCGCGGTCAGTACTAGGGTGGGTGACCACCTGGGAACACCGCGTGCCGTTGGCAAATTTGGGACCTGAATGGCCGAGTGTCTGGCGCTCTGGCGCTCGGAGCCACAGGTTTCGGGTTCGAATCCCGGCGGTGCCATGGATGCTTGTAGTGGTTCGGAATCCACTTTAAGCCGTAGGTCCCGGTCTCCTATGACTGTAAGAGCGTCATGGAGCAAAAGTCAGGCTTCTACCTACGGGTGCTCCATCACAACAGAAGCTGCTTCCTTCCCCTTCAATCATGAGCAAGTATGTGCTCGTGGGCTTGGCCAGCCAAATGGGATAAGAAACAACAACAAAAACATTTTACAATGTTATTGTTGATAGAAAGAAAGAAAATTAAATATCCCAATAAGACAAGAAAATTAAATAGCTTGGAGCTCCCTACTAATCTTGGCTATGTTGATTGTCAGTTCGGAATAATATTGGCTATGTTGATTGCCAGCTTTGAAATTAAGTATTCCTCCGAATGGACACCTGATGGTCAATTGGTTAGCGCTGTGGTCGTTGGTACCACATTCTTCAAGTTTGGATGTTTGTCAGTGGTTCGGAATCGGGGCCTGAATGGACGAGTATAGTGCTCTGGCACTCGGTCCCACAGGTTTCGGATTCGAGTTCTGGCGGTGCCATGGATGTTTGTAGTGGTTCGGAATACATTTTAAGCCATAGATCTCGGGGCTCGTATGACTATAAAGCGTCACAGCGCCCAATCAGACTTCTCACCCACATCATTCCCAAACTGTATAGGGGCAACTCAGCTCTAGGCACAGTGATGTGGTGTGGTGCAGTAGTAGTAGGGGTTCGGAATCCATGTTAAGCTGTAGTTCTCGGTTTAATTACCTAAAGTGCACGCAAAATGACCGTAGAGCCACAAATCAAACCTCCGAGGTATTTTCCAGACAATGCAAGGCTGCTGCAACAGCTGGGCAATCAAAGACATGACGAGCAGTAAGCTCGACACCAGGGCAGTTGCTACATTTTTGGTATTTTTTAACGCCATCAGCAGAAATGTTCATATTTGTCTTTATTCTTGTGAGAGTAGTAGTTGTTTTTCTGTCGACATTCGGTTCTATAACTTGGTTTTTATTTTTCATCTTAGAAGGAATGATAAGTTTAGATTTTTTTCAAGGCGGTTGCATCTGCAAAGGAAGTATTAATAGCAGTCTTATCCAGACGTCTGCTATTCTTCGCTAAAGTATGCGTAATTTCATTAAATTCCAAATCCACATGAGCAGGGATCCATTGCAGGATATTGCGTCAATCGTACTTTTACTTTTGTTCTAGTCTTTAATTTCTTTTATTTTTATTTTATTTTTATCTTAAAATTTTTATTTTAACTTTAACCTTTTATTTTTGGGCATCGACAACGGACTCCTAATGGTACCTATAGCTTTAGCTTTTTCGATCTCTTGCTTTAATTGTTCTCAAGCAAGAGATGTTTTTCCTAGATTTTAATTGTTCTATTTCTATTTATTAATATTCTATAATTTAAGCAACTACATTTTATGCAAATTTTCTAACTAATTTAAGATGTGGAGATATTGTGGTTCTTAAAACCACCAGGAACTCCGTAACAGGTACGCCCGTTGCCCGTTGCCCCCCTCCGTTGCAGGATACCCATTCTGTGGAAGCAGTGGATTTGTTCTAAAAGAGATATAGTGTTCAAGATTATTAAACAAAAAAAATAATCAATAGCAAAAATTTGGTACTTACGTATTAACGCCATAGCAGCTACAGATTTGGCGGTTTTTAAGTGGCGCCAATCTACACTTAAAATTTTTGTGACAAATCATAAAATATATAAAACACTTTATTTAAAATTAAAACACTTTCAAAATTCAAAACTCAATCGGATTTCGGTGGAAAATGGGCCGATATAGAATTTAACATAGATTTAAAATAGTCTCTATTTTGGCGCATTGACAACTCTTTATTGGCCCAACTTCTGCTGCGGTGGCGTTAATACGTAAGTACCAAAAAATTATTAAGAGCCTGTATGGTAGAACTTGAGTCAGTAAAGATAGTAATTCCATTCATTTCTTGTGATGGTGGTAGACACAGATTTATACAATAATAGTATTAATAGATAATAATTACTTATAGATATCGAAATAGTTGTCTATCCTCCCATTGTTGAAGTCTGAAAAAAAAAATGTTGATTAATAAAAAATTAATAGTGAATAAACAATATTTAGTGTGTTTCTAATAAAATAATCATTTAAATATCATGTTTCTTTTTAATAATTTATTCCCTTTTTGCTTTCAAATTATTTATTTAATATATCATGTAAATAAGTAGTAAATAATAATTTGAACAACGTATTGCAAAATTTTTCAATTCATAAATTAAATTAATAGAATTAATAACAATTTTAGAAAGTTTTTAAACTAATACAATTTTTAATATTTAAATTTTTAAATTAAATTAATAAAAATTTAAAATTTTAAAAATAAAATTTGTTTTTAATTTTAATAATAATAATGATATAAATAATAATTTGAGAGACATATT